>JAYJMB010079997.1:0-22111 GCA_036873735.1 Pouteria campechiana
TATCAACCCGGCAAAAGTTACCAAAACTTTACAATAGCAAAAATTTGCATTTGTAAAATTTTTCAGGGCCTTACAGATTATTATCGTTAGGTGTGTGGGTTTAAATCAAGTGTTTTCACTCATTCCAATTACCTATAATGTATAGTATAATTGAGGTGAAAACCCATTAAGTTCAAGAACATAGAACCAAAATAGAATGGTTTAGCATATGATGTGTACCTTAACAATCTATCCGTCTCTTTCAAGGGAGCTCATGGTTTAGCATATGGTGTGTACTTTAACAATCTATCCTTGTCTTTCAAGGGAGCTCATGGTTTAGCATATGGTGTGTACCTTAAGCATACTTTGATAAATAATCTAACTCATAATATTAGTGATCAACAAATAAAATAAATTAATCATTGGAAACAACATCATGAATGAAACATGATCATATACATATTAATAACCAACAATTCACATAACAAAGAGTATCAAAAAGGGTTACATCCTCACCATAGAAAGAGAAAATAATTTATAGAAGAAAAAGAAGGAACTGCCTACATAAACATTGAATTTTGTAGAACTTGATTTCCTTTGTTGCTCCCTTACTTTTTTTTCTCTTGCAAAACTCTCCTCTCCTTGCCTCCCAAAAAACCTTCAAAAAAACCCTCAAAACAGAAGTGGAAAGTTCTTATAAAAAACCCTAAATTCCTCCTTAAAAACCACTAGATACTCCTAGTTATGCACTGCTACATACTTAACATAAAATACACAAAATTAAGGCTATCACTAGTGCCGTTACTACCCAACTGGCTCTGGCTTACTATCAGGCCAAAAATGCTCAAATTGTTTTGACCATAAATTCCTCATAAGAATTCAGAATTGCACGATTCATTTTGTATTGGTCAAATAATTTCATAGGATACAACTTTTATGTTAATTACATTATTTGAATCATCCATATTCTATGAGTCATGGGCCCTCAAAGTGATGCCTTCTGTCATTCAAAATTTTTGTTAACAGAATTGAAGTCTGAGATGTTATAGTGTTTTAGCCATAACTTCCATGTTTCAAATCCAAATCCTATGATTCTTAATTTTTTAAATATGTGAATTTATGTAATAAAATATGGTATATTATGGGCTTATCAAATACCAAAGCTTAGCTTTTGATCATCCTCTAGAAATAATAAAATTCGAACTTATGGATCAGTTAGGCTAATCTCTCTTAATTAATCAAGAACATGCTAGATAAATTACACATATACATATAAGTTAGAAATCATTCATGACACTTACTAAGTAATCTCATGAAATTCATGCTTTGTCGATCCTTTCATCAAGTGAAAATGTGTGGGTAATGTCAATTTCATACCATATGCATGTTTTTCAGTCAATAATGTGCAAACCAGTGATTCTAATGATCTTCACAAAATACCCCATCAGCTTGTTTTTCATAATCCCTCTCCACTAATGTAGACAAATCTGTTCAATTGGATCATTAGGTCATTATTAAGGTTATAATGGGGCCTTGGGTTTGGCTAATAAAGAAAAGGAAGAAGGATTGATAAGGTAAGAGATCATAACTGAATTTACATGAATGTTTACTCTCTTAACTTCTTATTGGCTCTTCTCTTTCTTTTTATGAGTTGTAGTACTACCACGCCCCCAAACTTATTTCCTTTTGAGTTAATTGGGATATTATTCCCCCCAATTGAAAGAGGAATCCTTACTAATTCTTTTCTTTTTTTTTTGTCCCTTTTCTTTTCCTTTTGGCATTTTTCTTTTCAATTTCCCTAAACTTATCTTATTTTGCTTCACTAATACTTCTCAAAAAACCATGAGCATAGAATATGTCTCTTAATAGGTCAAACATGGTTTTTCAAGCTAAAAAGGGTTTGTTAATGAGGCTAAAGAAAGAAAAGTTGAATGGCGGTTTTTCACATACTTTGCATATGCCATTCTCTTATAAAGGTCAATGGGGACACCAGTGATATGAATGTACTAGGTTAGCTTAAAAGGCTCAAAGTGATCAAAGAATGCCTAAATCACTTCCAAGTAAACATGTTATCTAGGATTTTGCCTTGAGGGATAATCAAACAAGTACTAGAATGCTTGTGTCAATCAAAATAAGTCAATGAATTCACAAAATCATCAACTGACTAGCATACACTTTGCATGATCATAACATAATGTGCTTAATAAAATTTTCTTCAATCATAAAAAAGAATGGCTTATCATAAGAATCATTAAATCACAAAGTAGAATCACTCTTTCCTTCTAAATCATGCGAAATTGTAATAAAAAACTCAACATATGTTACTGATCATTAAGAGAGAATCCATTCTATTCAATTTCAACATGTTAGCATAGTTGCTCTTGGATTTTCTTTAGCTAAGTTATCAAAAAGTGAAGCTCATCAAAATTATACCTAAATTCAAAAAAATTTGCCCAAAAACTGAATACACTTAAATGCAATGCAAAATACCCCCAAATTAAACTTCAAATTGTCCTCAATGTGAAATAATGAAAGAATTTTAAGATCAAGGACTTCCCTGAATGAAGTGCAACCACATCCTCTTCTTTTGGAGCTAGCATGGAATCATTTTAAAACTTGGAAGAGCGTATGCAATCCTCTAAAATTAGATTTCCTCCTTCTAGAAAATACACCGTTTCAAAAAATTAAAAAAAATCTATCTTAAAAGTAAAGAAGATAAATAAACAACTAAGTAGATGTGAAGAAAATAAAGAAAGTTTAGAAAGCTTGGGTTGCCTCCCAAGAAGCGCTTTATTTATAGTCTTAGCCTGACTATGGCCTCCTATCTTTGAAATGGAATTTAGATTTTTTGTGTTCCAATTCTTTGAAACTTGGTAGTGGTGTGTAGAATTTTTGTTCTCTCAAAACATTGTTGAATGATGCAGTATCTTCTAATTCATCTCCTTCAACTGTGTTTATGGGCTCTCTTGAATACTTCTCCATCATTCCTTCCACTCCATTCATCTTGAGGGCATTCTCATTCTCATTGGATAGCTCCATCTCCTTGAAAATATCAAACTTCACAGCATGGTCTTTGAATTGCATGAGCGTGTCCTCCTCCATACCTATAAAAGAAGAAGAAACAATCAATGAAAAACATAAATCATTACCTATAAATTATACCTTAAAGAATGAGGCAATTGCTCCAGTTCAGATTTTTCTTTCATCTCCTCCTTTTCTAAGCCTTCATTAGAATTTTCAATCATCTCACCAACTTTTTCACCTCCCAATGTTATGATTGCTTTCACTTGCTCAGGCTAACTTGATAGCTTTCTAGATGTATGACTTTGCACAGCCTCCGCGATTTGCCCTAACTTGGTATTTTTCATCTTCATGGATGCCTCCACATTTCAAAATCTTGCTTCAATATTTTGGAATTTGGTTGCATGATTCTAGAGCTCGGTCTATGTTGCTTGCATAAAATGCTATAGTGTTTCTTCAAACATAGGTTTCCTCAATTGAAAACACTTTCTAGATTGAATCTGATTTAGATCATTGTTCCATGAAAAATTGGGATGACTTCTCCAACTAGGATATGGATAATCAAGGGGTGGTTGGTTGTACAAATTCATTGCATTGGCTTGTCCTAAAAATTCTGTAAAAGTCTGCCTAGAAGAACAAGCATTATAAAAATGACCAAAAATACCACAAATAGAACATACCTTAGTAGAAATTGGTTATTTCTGATTCATAACCATGGAGCACATCATATTCATTTGCTCGACAAGCTCAAACATTTGCATAGAAAGTTCAGTGTTAGAATTTAATTCATACATTCCTTGGTACTTATCTCTAACACTCATCTATTGTGAGTTTACTCCAAGCATCTCATACAGTTCATATGTCTCCTCTAGAGTCTTTTCTTCCATTTATTCTTCTTCCTTGTAATCATAGCTTAGCAAAAAGAAAGAAAAAATAATTTAAAAAATCCTAAATACAATAAACCTACAATAAGGAAAAAGAAAAATTGTAACAAAATTAATCAAATCAATTTGGAACCATTTCCTAGCAATGGCACCAAAAACTTGATAGTTCAAATTATAATTCCTTGCAAGTGTACGAACGTATAGCAATATAGTATGCAAATGCAAGGGTCGATCCCATAGATAATGGCAAACCAACTTAATTAATCTTAGTTACTAAGTATATAACTAAACAGACTAGGAGTAAGGTTTGGTATAATTTCATAAACTTAATAGAATAAAAGTAAATAAATAGCTAAAGATAATGCAAAAAGATTAATAAGATGGAAAATTCTAAGGATCCAATTTCACCATAAAATGATAACCCTTTGCCAATGGAATGTTGGATTTAATGCCTTGCTTGGGTTCATTCTTTCGAAATTAAGATTATTACCAATAGGTGTGGGGTTTTAAATCAAGTTCTTTCACTCATTCTAATTACCTATGATGTGTAGTATAATTGAGGTGAAAACCCATTAAGTTCATGAACATAAGAACCAAAATAGAATGGTTTAGCATATGGTATGTACCTTAACCATCTATCCTTCTCATTCAAAGAAGCTCATGGTTTAGCATATGGTTTGTACCTTAATTATGCTTTGATAAATAATCTAACTCATAATATTAGTGATCGAGCAATAAAATAAATTAAATCATTGCGAACAACATCATGAATGAAATAAGATCATATAACCATTAATAACCAACAAACCATATAACAAAGAGTATCGAAAAGGGTTACATCCTCTAGAAAGTGAAACTAGTTCATGGAAGAAAAGAAAGAAGGAACTCCCTTCCTAAACATTGATTTTTATAGAACTTGATTTCATCTCTTACTCTCTTGCTTCTCTTCTCTTGCAAAACTCTCCTCTCCTTGCCTCCATAAAGAGCCTCCAAAATGGAAGTGAAAAGTTCCTCTAAAAAACCTCCAAATTCCTCCTTAAAAGCCCCCAGATACTCCCAAATACACATTGCTACATACTTAAGATAAAATATGCAAAATTAGGGCAGCCACTAGCGTCGCCTATGCCCAACTAGCACCGTCGGCCCCGGATTGCTATCCGATTGGAGATGCTCAAATTCTTTTGACCATAAATTCTTCATACAAACATAAAAATGTATAATTATTTTTACATAGGTTAGATAATTTCAAGAATACAACTTTTATATTAATCACTTTGTCTGAATCATCCATATTATATAAGTTGTGGGCCCTCACAGTGATGCCTTTTGTCATTTGAAATTTCTATTAGTAGAATTGAAGTCTAAGATAGTTGTAGTATTTTGGCTATAATATCTATGTTTTAAATCCAAATTCTATGATTCTAAATTTTTTGGATAAATAACTTCAAAAGGTAAAACTTATATGTTGAACACTTAGGCTGAATCCATCTCAATTGGTACTAGAAATTATGTCAAAGTAGTGCTTTGTTTTCACATTTAGCTTCTTCAACTTGTAAACTTCATTTTTCAGCCACTTGTTTATCATCCAAAATCCATTGCTTTGCTCCTTTCTCCACCTTAATGTCTTCCATAATTTCTTCCATTTATTGAACTTAATTATGTGTAAATAAATATACTAAATTAATATAAAATGTACTTATGATGTAATAACCAAATTAAGTGCAGATTTATTGGAATCCACTACATTTACATCAAAAGATGATCCAAACCATATGTGAATTTAGGTAATAAAATAAGGTATATTATGAGCTTATCAGGGTACTAGTGACATTGATGTACCAAGTTAGCTAGAATGGCTCAAACTGGTCAAGAAATGCCCACAACCTTTTCTGAGTGATATGTTACCTAATTGTCGCCTCAAATAATTATTCACTTAAACTACTTTTAAGTACTCAATTGATTCAAATCGAAATGTCTATGTGATCAAGTGTATAGGGAATCTAAAGTAAACTAGACAAATATCCAAGTCAAGCACACAAACAATATGGACATTTGTCATTTTCTTCCTAGGCTTGGTCTCTTACAATACCCTAATTAATGCTCAAATATTATTATTATTATTTCATGTAAGCACAAATCAAAAATATAATCATAGGTAAACACTAAATAGGAATTCTAAAATAAAACACACAAAAGTATGGCAAAACAGGACAAACAAAGACAAACAAGACCCCCCTCTAAACTTAAAAATAAACATTGTCCTCAATGTGTAATAAAAGCAATCAGAATGCGGACTTCCCTAACAAATTTGCCTTTTAGTCATTCACTTCGTCTTCCGACTCCTCAGATTAGGAAGTTTGGGGGTATGGTGGAAAAGTGGACGAGGGAGGAAAGACCACGAAACTAGCTCCCTGAGACATACTGCAACTCTAGAACATAGCTGTGAGGGCGATAGTGTAGTCCATGATGAAGCCAAACTATTGCCTGTGCTCGGACACCATCTGATTGACTCTTGTAGTCATGGATGACTACCATTCTTGATTAGACTTCTACATCTATTCTAACTAATTGCACATATTAGCCTCATTGGGGTCCATAGGAGGAGAGGGTGTAGTTGGTCTCCTTTGTGAAGAGCTTGGTGTAGAAGACATACTGACTTCATCACCTACACCACCCTGTTTCTCAAAAGACCAAATTATCACACGTGTGATTGCTGGCTAAGGATGTTGAATCTCCTCAAAAGCACTCGTAACAACCCCTACTTGTAAACATAATTTGTAAATGAGCGAGGGGTGTCCTAAACTGCCCATTATCTATCCCATAATGAAGGAGGTGATGGAACTCTCTATTACTCTCCCAACATCAATGAACAGGCCATTCTGAATGGCATAGTTGAGTAGTGCTATTTCCTGTGTGATGGCGGAGAAGTGGTTCATTGGCAACAACTTTGCAGAAATGAAGTAGTGTCATGCTCGAGTTTTAGCTTGAACTTGTCCCCTTGGAACATGAAACACTTTGTCATTTTTCCTCTTCCATTCAGTGCCTGGTTTGGCGAGGAAGTTGATAATAACCGACCCTTGCTCTACCAAAGCTAAGTAGTCATCCTCCTCAATGTCTAGAAGACTATAAATTTGATAGATGGAGAATCTATCAAATGTCACCATCTTTCCCTCATAAGCCCTTTCAGTCTTTTTAGATCAGCCAAATGGTACTTTAGTGCATTTGCATAGAACTCCGAAATAACCGGAATCAAAGCAACACTTGGTTGTGATGCAAACTTCTCCCAGTTTTCATTTTCACTAATGTCATCAATGTTGCCAGAGAGAGTAGCAAATCCCCTTTCAAGAATGTATTTCCTACCTATAATAGATTTTTGGAAACTTTTGGCCGCCCTCTCATTCACAAAAGTTAGCTCAATTTGGGGGACAGGGTTAGCTCTTCTCCTCCTGTTCGTCGGTCTAGTAGCTATAGTCTTCTTTGGATGCATCATGTATGGATAACCACAACTATATTATCAAGCAATTTTAAACAACCTTCCCATGCAACAATAATCCACAAAAATTCTCAAATGGAAGCCCCAAACAAGTAATACAGTAGCCTCTCTTCACTTAGATAATTTCTCAAACATGTAATAGGCATTGTGAATCTTCTTCAATTCCACCTCAAATTGGGTTCCCAATTGCACTGCACTACACTATCAACCTTCACTTAACTCCACTTGAAATAATTGGCACAAAGAAATCTCCCTATTGCACCACTAATTTCCCTAATGCTACACACTCACTCTGGTCCAGGCAATTTCCCAAATACCTATTGTGCACTGTGAAAATCCTTCTCCTAATACACAGATTCTCTTCCACTTAAATGGAATCCACCCAAAAACATGTCAACCAAGAAAATGGAGCACAAAAAATGAATTTCACCTGATTTCACGGAGTTCCTTCTCCAACCTTGGATTCCAACAATTGAGAATGGCTGAAAAATATGACTATTGGGCATGTTTTGGATGTATTGATGTATTGAAGACATGGATTAAAGGGGGATTAGGGTTTGGGAGATGTGTTGTTTGGAAGAGAGTAGTGTTGTGAGGGGTTGTGGCATTTTGGAGAAGAAGGGGCACTTGAAATGGACGGGAGAACAAATGCCAAACATGGCAAAAAGGGCACGAGGGGTTACTCACTTAAAATAGAAGTTGCGCCACGGTGCCCATACTGTTGTCCACAATTGCACTTTAGTTATTCTCCTAGTGCCATGACAAGTTGTTGTCCCACTTTTGCTATTTGCTGACTCCTTGCTAGAGCGCTTTGCTTCTTGCCCCCATAAGTCTTGAATTGATATGCTTCTTCATACCAAAATTATAAACAATTCAAGTTATGAAACAAGTGAATTAACTCATGCCAAAGTGACAACTTAAGGATGATGCTAAACTACTACAGTTATAATGAATTGGATGCTTCAAATAATAGTGCAAAATAAATAACTAATTTGTAAGAAGTTTTAATTAACAAAAGTTCAATGATTTGGGTTGCTCTAGAGAAGCATTTTGTTTATAGTCATTAGCCTGACTCTTATCTTTCTCATTCTTCATTCTTCATATGGATAATGTCTCCACTCCAGCTCTCGTGATCAAAATAGTTTTTGATCCATTTGCCATTCACTTGAAATGTTCATCCATCTCGCATCCTTAGCTCCACTGCTCCATGAGAGAAAACTTTGTTTACTATGAACAGTCTAGACCACCTTGACTTCAGCTTTCTAGTGAATAGTTTCAACCATGAATTAAACAGCAAAACTTGTTGACTTGGACAGAATTCTCGATAGACGATGATCTTGTCATGCCATCTCTTGCTCTGATCTTTGCAAACGCGTCCACTTTTGTAGGCCTTGTTATGAAACTCCTCCAATTCATTGAGCTGATGCATCCTTTGCTTCCCAGTAAGCCTTATGCTCTAGTTCAATGAGGAAGTGACAAGCTTTTCCAAATACCAAATGATAAGGTAACAAGATTTTCCAAATACTAAACAGTAAGGTGACATGCCAATTGGTGTCTTGAACTTTGTCCGATACACCCAAATTGCATCATCTGATCTCTTAGACTAATCTTTCCAATTCAAGCCAACAGTCTTCTCCAATAGCTAATTTATCTCCCTATTCAAAATTTTCGCTTGTCCATTAGCTTGGGGATGATAAGCAAGTGCGACCTTAATTCTCACATCATACTTAGAGGGGAGGTTATTGAACAATTTATTGTAGAAAAGAGATCCCTCATCGCTAATGATGGCTCGTGGTGTCCCGAATCTCATCAAAATGTTCCTGTGCAAAAATTTTAGGACCACATTCAAGTCATTGGTCATTGTAGCCACTGCCTCCACCCACTTAGAGACATAGTCAACATCTAGCAGAATGTATGATTGTCCAAAAGAAACCAAAGATCTCCACTTCTAGGACATTCTTCAGTGGTAGTTCATGTCGTCTTGAGATTGTGCATGTGCATTGGTAGCAATCAAAAGTCTTTACAAACTCATAACTATCCTTGAAGAGAGTGGGCCAATAGAAGCCTATTGCGGATATTTAGTTTTGTTAGTTTAACAATCAACGTTTGCTCCTATGTTGACAACAAGTTTCTCTTGGTTAATTGCTATTCCTTCTCAAGTCATAACAAACTATCTCAATTAGCTAATTTCCTACATTTTTGTGAAAATCACAAACCAATCAAGATGCACTAAGATCAAGAAACCTGTTATGTTGCATAATCTTCATGGATATCTTTAATATCATGATCATCTTATGGTGGTTAATCATGGTCTAATTTGATTATTGCTTCTCAGCCTCAAATCGAATCATATATCATGTTGAAAGGGCTAGCATTCTTTCACAAGCATTAATATTGGATTAAACACTCAACATAGATAATGAACAAATAAAGAAATACATTAAATAATATGAAACCAAATAATCATTATCTGGCTATATCACTCCCCTAGATTAAAGTGCTTAGCTCATGATGGAATCAAGAAAAACCATACACATTGTCTTATAAATAATTAAGAAATGAAAAAGAATGAAAAAGAATAAGAAGGGATCAAGGAAAACTCTTTTCCACGTAATACTCTGCCTCCTTTTGCTCTTTTGATAGCTTGCTATAATTATAAGAGAGATATCCCCTCAAAATCTTGTGTTTCTACCTTCTCCACTATTTCTAGTTGCTAAACCTTGCCAATAAGTCCCCAAAAGCATGCCCTTGCTTCCTTCTTATAGCCTCCTCCTTTAGGGTAAGCATTTGCAATTTTTCAAAGCTTTTCCCAAAAATCTAGATCTTGCTTCCTACTTGGTGCTGCTGCTCAAAACATTGGAGTCATAACCTCATTTTCTATTGCTTATGCAAAATTCCATTTTCTGTTTTGGGGCCGCGACCTCATTTTCTACTGCTTATCTGATGTTGCATGATGTTTTAGACGTTTTAGACCCATGACCCTATTTTCTAGGGCCATGACCCTATTTTCTGTTGGGCAACTTTTTCCCTTATTCAGTTGTTGTTTCCATTCTACAAACTTGCTATTGCTTAGCCTCTTTTCTCCATGTTTAACTCCATCTTTCTAATATCCTACAAACACACAAAAACTTCATATATTTCTCAAGAATTACCAAATGACAGGTTCAGATAGTAATCAATATAAGTGAATAAAATTCACTCATTAAGCACCCCCAAACTTAACCTTTTCCTAGTCCTTGAGAAAAACACAATGAAACAAAATCTATCATTTAACAAAATATGCTCCTTTACATAAAACTATAAAAATGCATCTATGATCAAGTTTAGCTTTTAGAGATCTCAAGATGCTATTACATGCATATGTAACTTTAGAGAAAAATTCAAAATGCATTCTATGTCTAGAATCTCAGCCCAAGCATTGTTGTAGTTTATTTTGGATTCCTAGTGTGTGTGCATAATATATAGCTGATGTTATCTATTCACTTGTGAATTGGATAGGAATTTACAACTTAAAGAACCTGTCATGTTACTATATGAACTCATCTTTCTCATCATTCTCCACTAATTTTAGTAACTTATCACCAAGAATCAATATGTCTTATTAAGTTTGTAGTGGGGCCTTAAGTTTAGCTAACAAGGAAAAGATACAGGATTCACAAAGTGGAGACACAAAGATGTAAATCTTCATTAGAAGTGGTTGCCTTCTTTGTATGTATTCATTCATATATGGCATATATTACTACCACACTCCTAAACTTATTTTCTTTTGAGTTCTTTGGGATGTGATCCCCATCTATTCTTTTCTTTGTTATCCTCTTTTTTGTGTTTTTGGCATTCTTCTTTCCACACCCCCAAACTTGTTTTCTTTTCTCTCTCTCATACTCTTTTCATATTAATTATGTCTCTTGAATAGGTTAAACATGGTCTTTTAACTCAATTGGTTCGGATGATGAGGTTAAAGAAAGAATAGTCAAATCATTAAAGCTCAACGAGGACACTTGCGACATTGATGTATTAGGTTAACTAGAAAGGCTCAAACTAAAAAATAATGCCTAAATCATTTTCTTAGTGATTTGTTATTAAAGTTTTGCTTCAAAATATTACTAAAACTAGTTTTAGAGTGACACTAAATCATGTTCATATAGTTGTAGAGTTCTTTTCTTTGTACTCATAAACAAACAACATGGCTAAGTGTTTAAGTGGATGAAGAATCTCAAGTAAAACTCAATAATTGCTTAAGTACACATCTGAAAATATATTTTCTCAAAGTTATATTCAATGTATCTTATTCTTATCATTGATCTCATACAATTAAACTCAAATTTTTTTATATATCTATATATATGAAAAGACATAAAACAAAATAACACAAACTCAGAAATCTAATAAGAAATTACTTTCAAAACAAACTATAGTTAGAACAAACAGAAAAGATCACTATAAAAATAAAAACAAAACAAGAAACTATCACCCCCAAACTTGAAATAACATTAGCCTCAATGTAAGAATGGAATGTAAGTTCAAAGACTTCCTTGATGAAGATATCTTTCAGAAACTTTCAGAACTTCCAGATTCATCATCTTCGTCCTCATCACCTTCTTTGTCATCTTCCTATGACTCCTCAGATTCATTAGATGAAGAGGACGTTGTGAATGTTAGAGGCCGAGGAAACACCACTAGAGTTTATCCTGTTATAATATTGCAACTGCTGAACATTGTTGTAAGGGCATTAGTGAAGTTTGCCACATTCTCGTGATTCTGCTGCCACCATTTGAGAAGCTTATCAACCTTTGTAAACATGTTGTCAACTCTACTAGTGATGGATGCTTCCCAATCCTATTGGGCGTTCTGCATTCCTTCTATTTGTGTGCATATTTGAGCAAACTCTGAGTGATGGTGAGGAGAAGATTTAGATTGTCTTTATTGTGAAGAACTTGGCATGGCAGATGGACTTCTTCTTTGACTAGCTCCTTCTTTCTTTTCAAAACTCTTTACCATGGTAGGAGTGATTGCTGGTAATAGGTGTTCGATCTCCTTTGTAGCACTAGTGGGAACACCTGCTTGCAAACATAATTCATAAATCAAGGAAGGGTGTCCCAAACTAGAAGCCCACTTCCTTGTAATGGTAGCTATGATGGATCTCTCAATCACCCTCCCCACATTTATAAATAGGGCTATTTGGATCCCATAGTTGAGCACCGCTCTAGCGCTATTAACATCTAATAAATGATATGATGGAAGCAGCTTCTCTGAAATGAAGTAATGCCATGCTCTACTATCCACTTTTAATTATCCTTGTGGGAAGTTGACTATCGATCCTTCCTTCTTTTTCATTAAGTTCCATGTATAATCAGAAATTGAATAATTTGCTCATAGTTAGGTCCTTGCTCCACCAGGGCATAATAGTCATCATTATCAATGTCCAGAAGCTCATATACCGTGTTGATAGAAGTTTTGTTGAAATGAACAAACTACCCCCTTATAAGAACTTTGAATTCCTAAGGCCTTGAAAGTGGTTGTGCTCAGGCATTAACATAGAATTCTCTAATCACAGGCACTAAAGCTGCGCCTGGTGGTGCAAAGAAGGTTTCCAATTCTCTTTCTTCAATAATGTCATAAATAGCCCTAAGAGGATTTTTAAATCCTCACTTCTCTATGCATCTCTTCTCCTCTATGGATTGTTCAAGGCCCACTGTTGCATCTTCATTTACAAAAGTTGGTCTAATTGGAGTATTGGGATCTGTAGCTCACTTTCATTTTGTAGCATTGGTAGCCATAGATTTTTTTCCTTCTGTAGGCATGAGGAAAATGGTGTTGAAGGTCGTCAAGCAATGCACCCACTATTTGTCACTATTCTACACTGCAATTCCAATCTAAAGTGATAGCAAGCCATCTTGATCAACGACTCCAAGCATAAGCCAATCTTGATCAAATACAATGCAAGGAACCCAAACACTAGCAACCTTGATGAATATAGGTTGACAATGTAACTTTACCCCCTTAAGTATTTTCACAAACACTTTGCATCTACAAGATATATCCTCCAATCTTCACAATTTCCCTTCAAATTGTGATGCCCCTTTACAGAATGCCAAAAGAAGTCAATCATGCACTTAAACATCACCATAAAAGTCATGCAAACTCACTTAGAAAAAAGCTCCATGTGTCCATGTCCTCCATTAAGGTATTTTAATAAACACGTGATAGGCACTTTTCAACCCCTCTAATCCACAACAAAATGCCTTCAAAAATGGATGATTTCCACCCCCTTACTGTCAATAGAAGATGAAGAAGATAAGAAATATCTCAAAAACATGAGAACTCACCTAATTTTACAATTTTATTCAATCTCAACATTGAAGCCATGTTAAGAGGATGTGGGATGATGAGGGATTGAGAAGAGATGGGATTTGAATGCTTAGAGAGTAGAATGGGTGAGGGGAAATGATGTTTTGATATGGCTTTAGGCGAGAGAGGAGTGGAGGAGTGGGTTGGAGAGGTGGGTTGTTGCTTGAAGTGGGGAGAGGAGAGGGGTGAGGGAAGGGATGGTTTGAAATGGGGGCATGAATGGACGAGTGGGGTTTTAAGTGGGTTTCACATTTTGGACTCGCGGCTCAAAAAATTGAGGTTGCCACTCTAAAATGTGCTGCCTCATGTTTTGCTACAACTGAATGGTGCCACGGCTCTGAAAATTGAGGCTGCAACTCTAAAATGTGTTGCCTCCTTATGTTTTGTTATAACTGAATGGCATCACAGCTCAAAAATTGAGGCCGCAACTCCGAAACATGCTGCCCATTTCATGCTTGCATTTGCTCCATGTGATCCATGGCTATTTAAAAAATTTATGTACTTCTTCATTGTTCACTTGCTTCATTTAAATTATTATTTCCTTCATGAAAATTGTTATGCTTCATGATTCTTTTAGGGGTGTTTAAACCTGCCAACAAAGATTAAGTCATCTTATTATGAAAGAACCAACTAGCTAATGCATCATTGAGGCTTGAAATTGGGTAACTATATTGAAAACTAAAAAGATTAGATTTATTGAATAAACAAGTATAACTATAGTAATGCAAAATTAAATAAAGAAGTTCAGAAACTTGGGTTGCCTCCTAAGAAGCACTTTAGTTATAGTCTTCTGCCAGACTCTTCCTCTTTCAAGGTCATTTGAGCATGACAATTACTTTGAGGTGATCAACACCACACACATAATAAGGCTTCAATTTTCCTCCATTAACTTCAAAAGTATCTTTTTCTTCATGATGAAGCTCCAAGCACCATATGGGAAAACTTGTGTCATAGTGAATGGTCTTGACCACTTGAATCTGAGTTTTTTAGGGAACAACCAAAGCCTGGAATTAAACAATAATACTTTCTGCCTGGGACAAGTTCTTTTCTTTGGATATTCTTATCATGCCTTGCTTTTGTCCACTCCTTGTATATCTTGGCATTCTCATAGGCTTCATTGCAAAATTCATCTAGTTCATTTAGTTTAGAAGCCGTTTCCCCTTGGCTACATCCATGTTCATATTCAGCTATTTCATTGCCCAATAAGCATGGCATTCAAGCTCCATTGGGAGATGACATGCCTTACCATATACAAACCTATTGGGCGACATGCCTATAGGTGTCTTGAATGCAATCTGGTATGCTCAAAGAGCATCATCTAGACTTTTAGCCCAGTCCTTACAAGAGGTCTGCATTGTCTTTTCCAGAATTTGCTTCACTTCTCTATTGAAAATATTTGCTTGGCCATCTGTTTGAAGATGATAGGGTAATGCTATTTTATGCTTAATCCCATACTTTGACAAAAGAGCTACAAATTATTTGTTGCAAAAATGGCTTTCTTCATAGAATCTTGCAAAAATGTTTTTTTTAAGGAAATTCAGTATTACCTTCCAGTCATTAGTGTGAGTAGCAACTGCCTCCACCCATTTTGATACATAGTCCACTGCAAAGAGGGTTTATTTGTGGTTGTAAGATGGAGGAAATGGTCCCATGAAGTCAATTCCCCACACATGAAAGAGTTCAACCTCTAAAATATTTTACAGAGGCATTTCATTCTTTCTTGATATGTTTCTAGTTCTTTGGCATCAATCACATGCAGCAACAAAAGCTTGGGCATCCTTAAACAATGTAGGCTAATAGAACCCAGTTGTAGAACTTTTGCAGCTATTCTATTTCCTCCAAAATGTTCTCCACACTTAAGCGTATGGCAGTGCTTGAGGATATCTTCCATTTCTTCTTGCGGTACACATCTCCTTACTATCTTATTAGCATAATGCTTATATAGAATTGGACCCTCCCAATAGCAATGCTTCATAACAAAATAAAACTTCTTCTTTTGATGAGGAGGCAAGTCAGGTGGCATGATGTTTCCTACCAAATAGTTTACAAAAAGTGTGCATACCATAGAGTGGATTATGTTGAACTAGTAGCAAACAATTACTCATCTGAGAATTGATCATCGATGGGAGGTTTTTGTATTTCTTCACCTTCTTCCAGCTCCAATCTTGAGAGATGATTTGCCATAAATTTTTTGTCCCTTTCTTCTTTGATCTCCATGTTAAATTCTTGGAGTAGAAGCACCTACCAGATGAGTCTTAGCTTTGCATTCTTCTTGGCCATAAGGTATTTGATTGCAGAATAATTTGTAAATACAATCACCTTATTGTTGATGAGATAAGATCTGAATTTGTTAAAGGCAAAGCCAATTGGCCACAATTCTTTCTCCGTTGTGGTATAGTTGAGCCGAGCATCATTGAGAGTCCTGTTAGCATAATAGATGGTATGAAATACCTTGTTCCTTCACTGTCTGAGGACTGCTCCTATAACATAATTGCTTACATCACACATTATCTTGAATGGTTTATCCCACTCCGATGCAACCATAATAGGTACTGAAAAAAGCTTTTTCTTCATGGCATTGATTGCCTTCATGCATTCCTCATTGAAATCAAAGGATTTACCTTGCACGAGTAGATTGGAGAGTGGCTTTGAGATTTTTGAGAAGTCCATAGTGAATCTTCTATAGAATCTCGTGCGGCCAAGGAAACTCTAAATTCCCTCGACAGAGGTTAGTAGTGGGATTTTTTCTATTGTCTCTGCCTTGGCTCTGTCAACTTTAATTCCCATGCATGAAAATTGATGTCTCAACACAATGCCTTCCTTCACCATGAAGTGACATTTTTCCCAATTCAACACTAAATTTGTTTCTTCTCATCTCTTTAAAATAAACTCCAAGTTTTGAAGAAAATGATCAAAAGATTTACCAAACACGAAGAAATCATCCATGAAGACTTCAATGATTTTCTCCACTATGTCAGAAAATATTGCCATCATCATACTGTTAAACTATGTTATCTAGCTTAATTTTGATGACGAACATTCTTAACCAAGTATGTTTTGATGACGAGCAAAAGCATGAGTGAAATATTATGGTACTAATATTTTGCTCTCAAGAATGTTGCAGAAAGATAAACTCATAATCAACTTGAAAATAACCTTTATGATGGCAAAAGGAAGACATAAAGAAAATGCTCTTTAAAAAATTAACTATATAAATTTTCACATATACTTGATTCAAGAAAAATAGAATCTGAAGTATTGAAGAGATGCTTGGAAGCCAACAGACCATCTTTGCAGTCCTTGCATGCTTCAGAGAAAATAGCATTGCTTCGGACACATCTTAACAAACTTTGGAGAAGATGGTTGAAGCTTTAGAAACTGACATGATATAGCTCAAAAATATTTAGACAAGTGTCGGAGTCTTCACAAGTATCAGTGCACTTTAAAGAAAATTTAAATACTTCGGACAAGTCGCAACATCCTTTAGAAAAAGTTAAAGAGCTTCGGAGAAGTCATGAAAGTTTTGGAGATATCTCTGTACACTTCAAAGACAACATGATAAGCTTCGGAGAAAATCAGTTATGCTTCAGAATAAATAGAACTTCTTCAAAGAACCTGAAGTCACATTTTGGAAAGAATTCAAACAATCTTTGAAAATAATGATCATGCTTTGGAGATTTAAAACCATGCTTTAAAGAACCTGAAGTCACATTTCAGAAAGAATTCAAACAATCTTCAAATATAATGATCATGCTTCGGAGATTATGAACCTTGCTTCGGAGAACCTAAAGTCAAATTTCGGAAAGAATTCAGACAATCTTCAGAAACAATGATCATGCTTCAGAGATGTTAAACCATGCTTTGGAGAACCTGAAGTCATGTTTTGGAAAGAATTTAGACAATCTTCAAAAACAATGATCATGCTTCAGAGATGTTAAACCATGATTTAGAGATGTTAATCAAGCTTCGAAGATGTTTGACTAAGGCTTCGGATTACTCTTCTGAAGGTAATATAAGTTCCAAAAATTTGAACTTCTCTCAACAAGGGACTAAAGCAACTAAGAAGGATTACTGTTACTTTGGAAAATCTAAAGAAAATAAGTTAGATTATCTAAGATCAATCAAGACACCACATGTTCACTTGTCCCTTCAGAACACTTGATACGAAAAGTGAACATTTCAAAAAGTAACCAACAGAAGTAACAGACCGATACCAGAAGGTAGGAAAGTCAGATGTCCGACAAAAGATAAGATAAAGAAAAATGTTTTCAAACATTTGAATGTCTGCCAAGATCAGCAATGAAAAAATATCTCTCAACCTATAAAAGAGAGATTCATAAGCAAAAGAAAATAACTAGATTGAATATTTTTTGAACTTTACTGATCACACGAAGAGCATTCAGAATTTTCCTCCAAAAGTTCAACTCCAATGGATACAACTCAGTCAGAGCTATCAAAGTTCAAACCTCTACTCGATCAAGGAGTTTGAATATTTTACTCTTACTATTTAATCTTTCACTTAGAATTCTAAATTTATGTACAAATCTGCCTAAGTAAGAGGCATTAATCTATATACTTTATTTTAGTGTTTGGCAACACAAGCAGAGTGCTTATGTTTATGTATAGAGATAAGCAAGTAGGAAACTTGCTGAAAGGGTGTAAGCTTGTTGGTAAGCTTTGGAAAACCAACAGGTTGTGAAAGTTTCTAGTTAACTTGGAAAACAAGTTAGTTAGTTGATGATCTTGTTGTAAAACCAACATGTATTTGATCAGGTTGATCAAGGTATTAGTGGAACCTGAGTCAGTAGAGAAGACTGACTCAGAAAAGTGGAGTAGGAACCTAGGAAGGGCCGAACCACTATAAAAATCTTGTGTTGTTTATTGTGCATTTTGTTTTATTTATTCTTTCAGCACCATAATCATTTGATTTGGGTCAAAAGTTTTAAAAGCTCAATTCAACGCCCCTCTTAAGCTATCACTACATAAGGGATCAACAAGTAGTATCAAAGTAGGCTTCACTAGTTAAATTTTGATTACCAGTATATTAACTTGTGAAGAGATTCAAAATGGCTGGTATGTTCAACAATACATCTGCTGAAGAATAATCTACTTCCAGACCTCTATTTGATGGAAACAATTATGTGTATTGGAAAATGAGAATGCAAAACTTCTTGACTGCCATAGATTACTAGTTGTGGCTTGTAGTGAAAAATGGAAAGAACGTTACCAACACTGAAGACAAATATACTGCAGAGAATATAAAAGCAGTAGAATGTGATGCTAAGACAAAAAACTACCTTTACTATGCTTTAACCCTCCTCTAAGTTTGAAAAGATTTCTGCATGTGATTCTGCTAAAAAATCTGGGATAAACTTATGGTAGCACATGAAGGTACAAACCAGGTAAAGTAGGCTAAGATAAATATTCTAGTGCAAGAATATGAAGCCTTTTCTATGAAGGAATCAGAAAAAATTTCTGAAATGTTTGGAAGATTTTAGAAAATCACCAATAGCCTAAAGAGCTTAGGAGAAAAATATGAAGAGACCAAGCTGGTAAAGAAATCTTGAGATCTCTCCCTAGACACTGGATGCCTAAAGTGACTGCTATTCAAGAAGCAAAAGATCTAACAAAGGTAACAGGAGAAGAACTCATGGGATCACTCATGACCCAAGAAGTACTAGTGAAGCAGAAAGCACCAGATCAAGTCAAAGGCAAGAAAATAATAGCCTTACAAGCAAAATTAGAAAATGAAAAATCTTTAGAAGATGCCTCAACCTCTGATGATGATGATGATATGGCAATGATAACAAGAAGATTCAGAAATATGTTCAAAAAGAAAAGATTTGGATACAACACCCAAACTTCAAAAGTAAAGACAAGAAAAAGGAATTTCTAATCTGTTACAACTGCAACAAGCTTGGGCATATGAAGTTTGACTGTCCAGAACTAGACAAAAATCAAGGTGACAAGAAGAAAAGTTATAACTCTTACTTTGATAAAAAGAATTTTTCTAATAACAGGAAATTTGGAAAGAAGAAGAAAGCAATGGCTGCATGGGAGATGCTAGAAAACATGATGCAAGAAAGATCAAGTGAAAAACAAGAAGAAAATGAAGCTCAATTTATCTCACTCAGCTCCAAAGAAAAGGATCAAGAAGAACATCATACTGAAATAAGATTTATAATAATCCACAATGCTGAGGTAAATTCAAAACCTAAAATTTCTGATATTGAAAAATTATTAGAAGACCTGTATTCAGATATCCACATTAAAAGCTGTTTACATAAAGAAACTAAAAGAGAACTTGAAAGAAAAGTTAATGAATGCTCTAAATTAAAACAAGAAAATGCATTGCTCAAAATTGATCAAAATATCAATATAGAACTTGAGCAAATTAAAGCAGAAAATCATGTTATTAGAAGGCAGAAAATCATGCTATTAAAAGAACCTTAACTACAACCTTATTTAAACTTTAATATAAAGAAAAATATAGGAAACCAAAGAAAGAAAAATTATAAAAAAAATTAGAACCCAAACATAATATGGTTTGGATTCTCAAGACAGTTGCTAAAATTGTGAATGCAACTATATATCCAGAAAACAGTATAGTAGCACCTAAAAAATAACGGATGCCAAAATATTCTGCTACTAATTAAAAGTTATAGCTTAATTTCATTACTGTATATGTGTTTGAGAGCCATAGAGAATAGCAAGTGGTACATAGATAGTGGTTACTCAAGACACATGATAGGAAAAAGGGAGCTGTTCACAGAACTGAAAGCCAAAAATGGAGGAATAGTCACCTTTGGGGATAATGGAAAAGGTAGAGTGGTTGGAATTGGTAAAATTAGCCAACCTCGCTCTATTACAATTTCAAATGTTTTATTAGTAAAAGGATTGAAACACAACCTTTTAGGTGTAAGTCAATTCTGTGATAATGGTAACAAAGTTGCGTTTGAATCTCCTACTTATTTTATATTGGATAGTTCAAATTCAGTTGTAGTACTTGGAAAGAGACATGGAAATGTGTATTTGGTAGATTTATGTGATATCCAAGTCAAATATCTTGTTGTAAATGAAAATGAACCCATGCTGTAGCATAGAAGACTAGGACATGCCAATAAGAATTTGATTGAAAGACTATATAATAAACATCTAGTAGTTGGGTTACCAAAACTCAAATTTTATAATAAGTTGTGTGATGGTTACATGAAAGGCAAGCAAGTAAAAAAATTATTCAAATCAAACTAAGAAGTGTACACAACCAAACCTCTTCAGTTGCTACATATGGATTTAGTTGGTCCAACAAGAATAAGAAGCCTTGGAGGGAAACATTATGCATATGTCATTGTAGATGACTTTAGTAGATTTACCTGGGTAATGTTTCTAACATCCAAAGATGAAGCTTTTTCATTCTTTGAAGTATTTTCCAAATGTGTGCAGAATGAACAAATCTCTCATATAGTTGGCATAAGGAGTGATCATGGTGGAGAGTTTGAAAATCATAGATTCACTGATTTCTATGAAAACAATGGAACTTTCTCTGCACCAAGACCACCCCAACAAAATGGAGTAGCTAAAAAGAAAAACAGATCTTTGCAAGAAATGGCAAGGACAATGTTAAGTGAATACAATCTCCCACAATATTTTTAGGTGAAAGCAATGAACACAGCATGTTATATTATTAACAGAATCTTTGCTAGATCCATACTCCATAAAACTCTATTTGAACTATACTATGGCAAGAAACCAAATTTCTCATATTTTCATGGTTTGGATGTAAATGGCTTATTCTTAATAATAAAAAAGAAAACTAAGGGAAATTTGAAAACAAATCTGATGAAAGCATCTTCCTTGGTTATTCTATTGTTAGTAAAGCATTTAGGATCTACAATCTAAAAACCAAGACTGTAGAGGAATCTATTCATGTAAAATTTAATGAAAATACTAACTCCTCTATAAGGTCAAGTGATTTTGATGATGAAATAGGTGAACTAACAACCTTAGTTGAGAAAAAGAAAATACAAGACAAGGAAGGAGAACCTTCTCAATCAGAACCATAGATGAAGTAGAAACAAAAAATGAACCACCCATCACTGAGGTAAATAATGAAGGTAACAATATTTTTTCCAAAGATTGGAGATTTATGCATGACCACTCTGAAAGTCAGATAACTGGTAATATATATGACAAAGTTAAAACTAGGTCTTCTTATCACCAAGTATGTGGTAATTTTGCTTTTACTTCTCAAATAGAACCAACTTGCATAGAACAAACTTTAGAAGATAAAAATAGGATTTTAGCTATGTAAGAAGAATTAGACCAATTCAAAAGAAATAATGTTTGGACTATTGTTCTAAGACCAAATCATCAATTTGCTATAGGA
>JAYJMB010080008.1:8080-22110 GCA_036873735.1 Pouteria campechiana
TTCTATAGTTTTTGGTGTGTTTTTGTTTACTAACACTAGTCCCCCCCCCCCCCTCAAGGAGACGTAGCTAAAACTTGTCTTCTTGGTTTGCTTTGTCTTCCATGCCTAGATGCTTCCACAAATCCATTTACTTTCGCTATTTTTAACACCTCTTGCGGATTCGCTTGATGCTTCCATGGATCTGTTTGCTTTTGTTGTAGATATTCTTTGTATCAATGCCTCTTGCAGATCTGCTTGACACTTCTGTATAATTCTATCTAGGTGACACTTCCGTGTAAGTCTATCTTAAGTCTAGATGATGCTTTCGTGTGATGATGCTTCTATGTAATTCTTCCTTTGTATCGCTTGACACACCCATTTGTCAAATGTTGATGCATTATACCTAACACCTTCTAATAAATGGCGCTTCCACTACATGAATGCAATAAGGTCATGACATCTAGGCTTCTAGAGTCATCCAATTCTCAGAGCCATCTAGGCTAAAGCCAACTTGTTCACTTTTTTATTTTATTTTAATACCAAAAGAGGATTCCAACATTTGTCAAAACATTTTGAAAGAATGATGGATGGCTATAGATGTATTTTGTTAGATGACAATTATGCCTGACAAAGGTGATCCACATTTCAGACTGGTCTTGTGAGGGTCATACTAGCTCTCTTTTGGCCTCCTTTTAAATATTATTATATTCCACCTAATAGAAGACGCTCCCACTCTCACTGAATTGTAACCACAAATACGCTTCTACTCTCGCAAAGTTAGAAATCATTTACATGTCATGTTTAACAAGATGGATGACGCAAATGCATTGGCAACAGCTTCCTCGCTCGCTCTCATAGGCCGAGCCTAAGCCCCTATTGCGGCTAACCTAGATCATTGGAAAAATCATCTTTAGATGTCTGTTTGACTCCTGAAAAATACTCTCTTCCGCTTTCAGGTTTGCAATTTAGCTGACTATTTGACTCTTGGAAAAATATGCGTTGCTGCTTCCGCTTCAGGCTTTGTAGCTTAGCTAACTATTTAACTCTTGGAAAATATGCACTTTCACTTATGGGTTTGCGACTTAGCTAACTATTTCACTCTTGGAAAAATATGTGCTTCTGCTTTCGGGTTTGTGGCTTTCATAGATGCTACCACTTTCGGAGATTTTTTCTCCGAAATTCATTCTCTTTGCAAGTTTGGATTTCGATTTTATTTTTCATGCTTTAGGAAGTCGTTCCTATCATTGGTTCGGGTTTCAGTTTTCTTTTAAATACTTCCAGAATCCCTTCCTATTTGAGGTTTAAGTTCTGATCTTCTGTTTCGTAATTCCGGAACCTTTCCTATTGTAAGTTTAGGTTCCGGTCTTCATGGTTGGTTCCCCAGAATCCCTTCTTATTGTAGGTTCGGGTTTCAGTCTTCATAGTTGGTTCATTTGAATCTATTCTTATTTCAAGTTTAGGCTCTAGTCTTTTATTTCATGCTTCCAGAATCTCTTCCTATTGCAGGTTTTGGTTTTTTTTTTTTTAAGGTTGGTTCCCCAAAATCCCTTCCTATTTCATATTCAGGTTCCGGTCTTCTGTTTCATACTGTCAGAATCCCTTCCTTTTTCAAATTCTGATTCTGGTCTTGAATTTTGCTTTAATAAATGAGCAAAGACACTTGTGATAAATGATGCTTCATTGATTAAAATGTAATATTTTGTAAGAAAGTATAATGTGAATACTCAAGAACATGAAAATTGTAATTACGAATTTACTATAGCATAAATATTCAACTGAATTAATCTACTTGGCTTAGTTGATGGTCCCAACTGTTGGAAGATTGCTCCCGTCAAGACATCTCATCCCTGCTCTCTGAGGATCATTTCTCTTTGTCTACTATTGTACTCCCTTCTATTACTTGCATCTTCTTCATCCATTATTGATTACATATCGTTGTACTCTTTCTCTTCTGATTAAATTTTTAATTTTTTCCCTAAGTTGCCTGAAGTCTTGGGTATTGAGCCCCCTGTCTTTATAGCAGAGACAATATTTCTGTGATTCTTGTGTTCTAGGATTCAATTTTAGCAGGTGAGGTTGAAGAAGGTAGCCTTGGTTTTTGATTCCTTGATAGATGTACGGGCTAAACCTATTTAGAGGAGTATAGTTTTCATACCTGTCTTTCTCTTTGATTGAGGGACCTCTTACTTTTTTTGGATAATTCTCCTTCTCGTTGTGGGGATTTGCTATAGTTGTTTACTTCAACAAATTCTTCTGCATCAATGTGCCTGTTTCGGGCTTTCAAGAGTTCCACTTAGCTTTTAGGTGGCTCCAAACGTAGATAGTATTTGATTTGCTTACTTTTGATACCATTTTGTAATGCTACCATTGCTACGATTTGATCTAGTCCATCGATATCGAGAGTAAGCCAATTGAATTGATCTACATATTCTCTAAGGGTTTCTCCCTCTTTTTATCAAAGTGCAATCAATGACTCTGTAGTTCGCTTTTACCTTCATTGTCCGATGAAGGTGGTTAGGAAGTGTCTCTGTATCTCTCTGAATGTGCTTATGGATTTAAGCTCCAAAGTACAGTATCAAAACAGTGTAGCTCTATCCATGTCGGTTGGAAGGCTCGACATTTAATAACATCAGAAGCCCCCACTAAGTTTATCTGGCTATCAAATCTGGAGAGGTGATCGCCCAGATTCATAGTACTGTCATAAGCGTCCACATGTGGTACCTTGAACCCTTTCAGAAGAGGTTCTTCCATAATTTCTTTTATGAAGGGCGATTGCTCAATGATTCTCGCATAGTTCACGAGTCCTTTGGGAATTCTCCTCTTCAATCCTTTGATTATTTCCTCCAGGATTTTTTGGGCTTCTCTTTTCACTTGTGATTGTGCTTCTTCTTCCCTTGGTTTCTGGATAATTCTGACATTTGGTTGCCTTTGGAGCGACTCCCCATCTGCATTGGTAGATATGGCCGGCTGATTGGTGGTTCTCCTGATATTTTCTTCATCTGGAAATGGAAGTGCTTGATTTCCAACTTGGGCTATAGCGAGGGCACCTTCTCTGATCTCTGCATTGATAGCTCCATTCGGGATGAGCTCATACAAAGGCATGGCATTGGGTCCTCCTCCTTGTGGAACTGGGAAAGGGTTTTGTCTCTTAATCTCATTCCTAATCTTGAAGTTGGCTTGCAGATCCGTAGGTATCCTGACTTCAATCTAAGGAGCAATGTGCGGATCGTTGGGAGGATTGAGAGCTAATGATTATAGTTGGAGATTCTTTTGGAGACTATTTGAAAACATTCTGTCATAAAACTGCATTTACTCCCTTTGTTGTTGCATCATTAGTTGCATCATGGCATGGTTAGCTTGCAATAGTTGCTCAAGAAGCAAATCAATTTTGGAAGTGGATGTACTGGGTCTTGAAGGATGTTGATCAGCTATAAGAGAGTGATTGTCTCCTGTTAAAGGGTTTGGAGGAATATTCATGTTGGCTGGTTTTTCGTTCAACATAGCTTTTCCTCAATGAACATTCCCATAGACTGCGCCAATGTTTGAGTCGTGCCCAAATCGCTCTTCAAGAATCCCATGTGAAGATCCTGCAAGACAAAGAAAACGCTATAGGGTGCCAGAGGAGGTTCCAGTATTGGCATTCCAATGCTCAAGTTAGAAAGGGACCTTAGTAGGGGTTAAGAGAAATAGAGTTTGGGTAGATTCGTAAAATGGTCGATGTTGTATGTTGGGATAATAGTAATTAGATCAGGTTTCTTGGCTAAAGACGTGTTTTACTTTTATAAGGAGTCCCAAAGGAGTATGGGTTCCAGGTAGAGTTGTGTGAAACCCCATATAATTGTGATAAAATTATATTATGTCTCTCATTGGAATTTGTTTGTTGTACTATTTCTCTCGTGTTACGTTTTACTAACAATGATATCCAATTCAGTCATCAATCCTATATCTACTTGTTTAGCTAAAAATACAAAGATAATCCTGATAAAAGATTCATATTGACTATAAAATTAATATTATTTGATGTGAATATTGACGCATTAAAATTGTTTGATATTGACGCATTAAAATTGTTTAATTTATCCAGATGAATATGTAGTTGAATCTTTTAAAATGTTTCTTCCATCTAAATGAATAATTTTAATGAATTTTTTATTTTATATATAATTTCAAATTAGTAATAACAAGTGAGTAAAAATAATATATTAAACAAAGGATTGCCAATACTAGAAAATCTTCTTAGCTTTATATTTACGTCTCCTACTCATTGTTGTGCATCCTTTCCTACCGTTAAATAAACAAAGAAAACGTTGGGGTATTTTGGTTTCAATTAGTTATTCCTAAGCACTTCCTGGTAATTAAGAAAATAATGGATGGAAGTAGGAAAAATGGAAAATGAAGAAAATCAACACGCCTGCATGGGAAAAATCCATGACCCATCATCACCACCATGTAAGAAAGCTCCACGCCCGTCTCATAAAGACCGGCCGCCACAACGACCCTCTCTCCCTCCGCCCTCTCCTCTTATCCTCCGCCACCCTTTCCTTATCTTACGCCCACTCCATCCTCTCCTCTATCCCCTCTCCTGACGCCTTTGCATGGAACACCCTCATCCGCGCCCACGCCAACTACCCAGACTCCTCCTCGGGCGCCCTCCACCTGTTCGTCGAAATGCGCCAAAGAGGCGTTGCTCCTGACCACTACACCTTCCCCTTCGCCCTCAAAGCCTGCGCTCGCCTCGCTTTTCTCCAAACAGGTCGAGCCGTCCAGTCAGACGCGGCGAAGCTTGGCTTCGCCTCAGATATCTTTGTGCAGAACACCTTAGTGCACTTTTATGGGAACTGCGGGGACGTTGAAAGTGCGTGCCAGGTGTTCGGCGAAATGCCGCGGAGGGATTTGGTCTCCTGGTCTTCTGTCATTGATTGTTTGGCGAGTAATGGGCTTGCTGAGGATGCTCTGGCTGCTTTTCAGGAGATGCAGGTTGCAACGGATATAACGCCGGATGAAGTTACGATGGTCAGTTTGGTTTCTGCTGTTTCAAGCTTGGGAGCTTTGGATTTGGGAAGGTGGGTGCATTTTTATGCTATTAGGAGTGGGTTTGAACTCACTGTCTCGATGGGCACGGCGCTGATTGATATGTATTCGAGGTGTGGGTGCATTCGAAGTGCTGTAAAGGTCTTTAATGAGATGCGGGAAAGAAATGTATTGACCTGGACAGCTTTGATCAACGGATTTGCAATTCATGGACGGAGTGAAGATGCGCTGAGAACGTTTCATGAAATGAAACAATCTGGGTTCCGGCCAGACTATGTTACATTTATTGGCGTTCTTTCTGCATGCAGTCATGGAGGTCTTTTAGAGGAAGGTTGGCAGATATTCGATGGCCTTAGGCGGGATTATGGCATTGAGCCTGGCCTCGAGCATCATGGGTGTATGGTGGACCTTCTTGGCCGCGCAGGTCTTCTCCGCAATTGCTGTAATTTTATAGAGAGAATGAAAATTACTCCAAATTCTATCATTTGGAGGACTTTGCTTGGAGCTTGTGTGAAATACAAGAGTCTTGAGCTCGCAGAGCGTGTGAACAAGAGGATTTCAGAGCTTGATTGTCATCATGATGGAGACTTCGTGTTACTGTCAAATGCATATGCAGGGGTGGGCCAGTGGGTTAAGAAGGCCGGGATGAGGCGTTCTATGCAAGAGAGGGGAATTGGGAAGAGGCCTGGTTTCAGTTTGATTGAGATTGATCGTGTGATTCATGAGTTTGTTGCTGGAGATGAGTCACACCCTCAGTCAAAAGAGATCCACAAAATGCTAGGCATAGTTGTGGACCGTCTGAGGGCTGCTGGCTATGCTCCAGACACATCGAATGTATTTTTCGACATTGAAGAGGAAGAGAAGGAGAAAATATTGAGCTACCACAGTGAGAAGTTGGCAGTTGCATTTGCACTCCTTGATTCCAACTGTGGAAAGATAATCAGAATCGTGAAGAACCTTCGAATTTGCCATGACTGTCATGCTTTCATGAAGCTAGTTTCAAGGGTTTTCTATAGAGAGATTATCATTCGAGACCGCAAACGCTTCCACCACTTTCTAGAAGGATCTTGTTCTTGTGGAGATTTTTGGTGAATGACAATTTAAATGGTTTTGCCAACGAAGCAGAGTTTACACAGCTGTTTTCTCACTCATTTTGGGAGGTTACTAACAAGAATGAGACTGCAGCTTGATGATTCTAAGAAGTGACATGAATTGGAATGCAACTGTTACAAGGAACATGATGGATGAGGATAGAGTAGAAGATACTGTCAATGCCTTTTGCTGAGATAAGGGGAAGTGAAAAAACTTGGGACTGCTTTTTGTATAGTAACATTCTCAATTAGCTCCTTTCAGCCTTGAATTGGATGATGGAGATCATGCTGCAGTATCTCCCAGCATCTGGCAATGATGCTGTGATTACCATCTCATCTACTTGTATTTCAGCTTTCATTTGGATGACAGTTGCTGGAAGAGATTCCAACTTTCAACCATTTTCAAGCAATTTTTCAAGCCTACTCGTTATTTCATGTGTTATTCTTAGGATAAATTGGTGGAGATCTTCTCATAGATATGGTGCAGTGAATGCGGATGTGGCTCCTGGGCAATTCTCTGTCAGTTGGGTATAGCATGGCTTTATTGTGAGATGGTCGATGTCATTCTCGTTGGAAAGGAAGTCTTTGAAAGTAAACACAAGTTTCTTTGTGAATTATTTATTCAAGCATCTCTTCGGAGGATTTTTTTTTTTATTTTTTTTTTTTGGTTTTTTTTTTTTGAAAGAGAGGAATTGATAGGATTCTGATGAGTGGTCAGGTGGAAGTGTTGGACAACCTGCTTTTAGGACTTGGGGCTGTGATGTCGAAGATCGAGATTTCAAATTAGTGGAGTCTGGGTTCTAGTTGCTACTTTTGAAGCTTTTAAAGCTTATCTTCCCACACATCTTGTGGCTCATTAATAATAGACATTTGGCACCTTGGTAGAAGGATCATGAAACAAACAAGCAGCCCATCTATTGTTTTGAGAAGATGGACTAAAATGGATCTAGTATGCAACCATTCCACTGGCATTTTGGAGAAACAGCGGATAGTGATTCTGAGAAGTTTTGCCTCCACAAGAACAGGCACTTAGCCAAGCTAAAAATGAGATTGACCCTCTTCCAGCAAAAGAAATTCTGTTGTAGATAATGAAGTAGCAATGTTGAACAGATTCAGTGTAAAAATGATCACATGAATTTTTACTAGACATGTATTTTCAATGGCAGGGAACCGAATATTACGCTTTGGTTTTTAATCTCTGGTTTTCGCGTGCATTTTGGCTTCTCCTTCGTGCCTTCTGTTCCTGGTTTTCGCGTTGATGCTCTAAGTCAGGAGCTGAGAGATACGATCGCAATTCATAAGCTCTGTCATTCAACAGATTGTCAGTTAAGCGACCATAAGCACTTCAATCTCCACCAGTTGCCCCCTCTCGCCTTTCGAGAAGGAAAGATGGAAAATAAAAGAAAATGAATATATTTTTCTATAGTTTTCGAATTTTCTACTGTACGAAGAGAGAAAATGAGCTGTGGGTATTCATTGCTTAAATGGGTAATAAATGAAAATATAGGTGATGGTAGAAAAAAATAAAATTATTATGAAAAGTATATATTAAATCAAGCCTGGAAAATGTATTTTTCAAGTAAATCCATGCAAACCCATCCGGTTCAAGTAACCGATCAGTCCCAAAGTTGATGGGTTTACATAAACCATCGTCCGCCAGTTCGATAAACTGTGTTATTGCATGCGGTCCTAAAAAAACTACATCACTTAAACGGAATACATGTGGAAGTACCACACAGATATTTGTTAAAAGCCCAGCAGAACATAGCACATATGTTTCACACATGTTCAAACATTGTGCAGTCGACTACATATAAGCAAATCATTTTTTAATATGTAATGCAATATATAAAATATGTATAGATGTACAATATATATTATATAAATAAATAGAAATATAGATATATTTCTGAAAAATATAAAGATACTACATGGATACATTTATTATTCCTTCATAACATGTTTTACAAATTAAATATATTTTATTCATAGTTTTATATTTAATTATTCTTATTTAAATATTATATATATATATTATATTTATTTTTGTATATAATGTTTTGTTCATATATTTTACATGTATATCATATATTTTGTTTTATTATTCATATATATATATATATATATTATTCATCTATAACATTTTTTATACAATTTATAGATATATTTCTAAAAAATATATAAATATCATTACTATTTTCACAAATATGTTTTTATTTTTATTTATTCATAAAATATGTTTGGTACATGTATGGTGTCAATCAAGACCGCCAAATTATTTTGGTGGTGTTCTTCTATTTGGGCCTACCACGATGGTCATACCAAATTTAATTTGACTATCGTATTTAATGTTATTTATTGAACTAAGATACTTGAAATTATTTCAATCGGTATGCACATATCACACTTTATAAACGTATATTAAAATTTATGTAAAATTCTTAATTTACTTGAATCCATACACCCAAGGGTTTAAATGTTATAAAATTTTACATAATCATTATATTGTTTGGAAGGAATATTTTAGAAAGTTTTGATGTTTAATTTAAAAGATGTGGGCCTTTTTAGCAAGCAAACAATTCTAATAGATTAATATCCAGTCTTCAATAATGTTAATTTTTTGACCTACATGAGTCATTGATTTAGATATTTTTCGAGTTTCTAGCTAAATGGATACTAACAAGATTAATGGATGTGTTAGATTTCATATACCTATAAAGATGGGCCTTAAATGAAGTGACAACATCAAAATAATTCGATGGTCTCAACACCATAGAACAACTCCCCTATATATAATGTAATTTTTCTACTTTGAAAAATATGTAATATATTATATATTAGAAAAAGAATTTCGCACGTTGTTGACGACTTTGTATAGTCAACTGTATGTGTATTAGATTAAACAACCATTTTGGTCTGTTCGTATAGAAGGAATAGCATTGGTAGAAATGCTATAGTTATAAAAAAATGCAATTATTTTATAAAATCACAGGTATATCTACAAAAGCCTTAAAAAATTGTCACATAGACAACCAATGTATGCCATACCAAATAAAGCAGTGAAAGTCAATCTCTTAGCCCTTGTTGGATTCATATGGTATTATTATACATATGATCTAATTCACTAACTCCATTAACGCATATTTTCAAAATAGAGAAAAATGAGAAGCGAAAATTGCTTTCCATTTTTGGGTGGGCCTCATGATGCTTTTACTGGTAAATATTCAATTTTTACCCCTTTTATTTGGTATGGCCAAATTTATGGTGTATTTCTGAGTAATAAATACATAGGACTAAAATATTGTATTTAAAATTTTATTAACCACCTTGAGCCTAAAATAACATCCTGTGGACCAATGTTTTCAGAGTTTGCACAGCGATAATGGCAACCCAAGTTTACAGACAATCCTAGTGAATTTTGGAACTCAATTTGTTGGGTATTTATGTATTTATGTATCTAGACTTGCTTGCTACCACAATATCTAATATGTAGCCAACTGGGGACATTCGATTGGCTATAATGATTAATTTTAATTACAATCTGTGCCTGCATAATCATGCTGTAGCTTTTTGTTGCATCTAATCTCATCAGTTGTGACATAGTCTAGCTTAACATGTTTCAATTTTAGCTATAGATACAATTTTCTCTTCAAGATATTCATTTTGTTTCATTGTTGTTCCATCCTTTACATCTAGTTAAGAAGGCTGAATTCCTTTTTTGCATTTTTCTCAAGTAATGAATTTATGCAGGGTATCATGAATTGTAACTTCTTTCAGTAGCGTAGCGTGATGAAGGCAGCTCTGATGGACGACCTAACATCCCCACGTCTCCATACTCCATGTGCTCTTGCGGTGCTGGAAACTGCCGCTTTATTACAGCCACGAAAGGGGAACATGCTGGACGGAAGGCTTTCATCTGTCTTGTGAAGAGGGTAAGCTTTGAACCAGTCCTCATTCGTTTACATTTCTTGTCTTTGTGTACTTGTAACCATTTCTTGTAGACTAAGTTTGAACTTCTCTGCCTTACATTGGAACCTTGTTCATTTGAATTTCTGCTCAAAGAATCTTAAATGCCGTTCATTGGAATCAATGCCAGGAAATGATCAAAGCTTTGGATAAGCAGCCTGCGATGTCTGCGTGACATGGGATACGTTCAGCAGCATGTTTATTTGTGGGTCGTGGAATACTCAGCATTTCCAGTTACTCCAGTATCAGACGCGATTTTGTTCTTGACCGAAACATGCATTGTAATTGAAATTCAATCAGTTGACAAGGAAACTCATTTTGTGAATTCCTTCAGGGCCAGGGGGCTTGTGATTTCTTCCAACTGCAAGATTGTTTAGCAAAGGAAGATTCTCCTGAGGTGGTGTCATTTAATTTATCTTCAAGAAAATATCCAATTTCATCTTCTGGAGAAATATTTCAGGTGGAGGAGATTGGCCACCAGAGGGAAGATGAAATACTTCAGCTCGACTCCGATTTTGAATGGGAAGAAGAAGATGAGAAGGCACTGGAGGATGCGGTGCTTTCTGCCTGTATCTTGAAAGGATTAGTTTCATCATATTTCAAATGGGGAGGAAAAGATGAGAAGGCGCTGGAGGATGCAGCGCTTTCTGCCTGTATAAAGAAAGGATTGGTTTCAGCATATGGCGAAGGATATGAATGGGGACAATAAGATGAGAAGGTGCTCGAGGATGCTGTACTTTCTGCCTATATAAAGAAAGGAAGGATTGGTTTCATCTTTCATCATATGGTGAAGGATGTCAGAGAAAGGCGGGCCAACATTCACCAACTGAGAAACTCTACCCTCATGAAGTAGATGGCGGTGATTTTGATGCTGCTTAAGAGTGCTATCAGCGTCTGGTAGTGAATCTGTTGTGGAGTGAATTGATTTAAATGAGAGGGGAGAAGGAAATAGCAGTCCAAAAGATGTGCTGAATAAAGCGATGCTTTCAACATCTGTTGATGAATTTCAAGTGGAGGAAGTGGGCCAGCATCACCCAATTCAGAGTTTCAATTTACATGAAGTGAGAGATGATGTAAATAGACTAGATCGTCAACCGCCACCATCTGCTAAATGATTTATAGCAGAGTTTGGCTGCCATACACCTGGTGTAGGACTTAATTTGCATGAAAGAGACTCAACAGTGGTGAATGTTAATGGATCGGAGGGGGCGCTGCTTCATTCATCAAATGAGAAAGCATATTAAAGGAAATGAAGAAGAGAAGACTAATTATAAGCGCATTGAGGAAGGGCCATGGTCGAAGAAGGAAATGTGAGCAGCATGACACCGCAGCCAAGGAAGTGCTCCCAATCTGGCAAGTCTGGGAATTGGATGAAACAAATTGGCTGTTCACAAATTTGCTTCAACTGGGGCCACTCCAACAGCCAACAAACAGTTGACCCAATTGAAAGGAAATTGTTGTAACCCATAACCCATAGCCTGCACCAAAAAATAGTATAATTAAATGTCATTCTCAAATCGGAGGATGAATCTCCTAAGATCTCTCACACCTAAGATGACACATAATTACATAAGTAAGCATAATAATCTCACAAATAAAAGAAAATCATTTTAAAGTAACAATGTCTATCAAAATCCACAATTACAAGTCTCATAGAAATTTACGGCATAAATGTCTTTAACATTTTTTAGAATAATAGTCAGTATCATTTATTCATGTACCACAACCTAATGCCCTCCTCGAGTAGCATCATTTTAAAAAAATAAAATAATTAAAGGATAAATTATAAACTGAGTAAACAGGTTAGATGTACTTTGTACATATATTAAAGATAATCTATATATATACTACTTATCTTTACATTGCCTTTTCATATCATATCCAGGCCAGCCCGATCAGGTAAATATAAAGATGATGTGAGAATTTCCTCTGATTTTGAGGCCAAACCACTCATAAGAGAGCTCAATCGACGAGCCCAATTGGTAGCATAACTAATAGAATAATCTATCCTAATGTACATAATCTATTGAGCATTATTAGAGAAATCAATCCTAGATCATATTTAGCCTGGTTTGTTAGACTACACATCAATTATAAGGCAACAAATTTCATGCCTTCATTGTTGTCTAAGCAAAACTTATGACCGGCCCACTATTTGGGCAATATGATCATTCTAACTAACGAGTTCAAAATATTGGAAAATCCCAAAATTGATTTTTTTATCATCCAAAATTAAGATCGCTAGGTCTAAATATATAAAAATAAATAAAATTTAGACCATTCAATTTCTCGAACGGCGAGCCGCCGCCACCACTAGATCCCAGCCTAGGCCATGCTCCCTCATAATGCTAGGCGTACTATATAGCTTTGAGCTACTATGACGCTAAGCACACATGCATTGTTCATGTGCAGCGTTCATATGTAATATTCAAGTATATTGTTTACTTACACTGTTTACATGTATTATTTACCAACGAGTACACTATTAGTAGGGGTAAAACTCGGGCTCATTGAACTCGAGTTACCCTCAACCCTAACACTAACTCTATTTATAAAACTTCAACTCTAATCTTAATCCTAACCCTATGTTTGAAAATCAGGCTCAAATTGAGTTTCGGGTTGATGAAATAAAAAAAATATTAATCATGACAACCTGAAATTTGAAACAAATAAATATTACATTGCATAAATAACTTGAAGTTTGAAATAAATAAACTTTTACATTGCATAAATAATCTGAAGTTTGAAACAAATAAGCTTTACATTAAATTTTTGGAGCCTGTGAGTTTGGTGTACATGGAGTTTAAATCACCCACAGTATGTATTATATAATTAATTTTGAATTTTCTTTATACTAATGGGTTGAAGATACATGTTATCCTTGGAGTTCACAAGCCGGGTTAAAATATAAATCTAACAATCCTCGTAAGTTTAAGAAGTACTTGAGCTTTTAGTGTATCCTCAAATAAGAGTACAACAGTATTCCTATAAAGATAAGCAAACTAGTCATTAACACAAAATCGATATTTAAGAATATGACTGCGATTTTTCTTTTACTTTTTTTTTAAATATCTATATATATTTCACACCTTACACAACTAACAATAGTGATAAAAAGATTAAATATGCAGATAAGCTAGCTCAAGGGACAGAAAATCGGATTCAGGGCTTGTTTAGATAAATACCCAATGAATCACCATATATACTAAAGCTAATTTTCCTAGAAAAGTCGCTAGCTTTCGGAAATAACTACCCAAATCTTCTGCAATAGAAGTTTTCTAGACAGTAGTGTGCATAAGACTATCTATGTCTGGCAATCGGGTAGAGACAGTCGCAGTCTCATCTTTCAGCGAGAGAGATGGGGATGGGAGGTATTTATGGTTAGGGCCACTCTGCATCAAAATAAGACAAAATGTATATATATTAATATATTTTTAATTTTTTTATTTATATATAAATCAGGCTCGGGTTTTCTCGGGTCTGGGTTGGGGTTAACCCGATTTTGATGGCTATTAAATCAGGTGGGTTGGGCCTGGATTATTCGGTTTTGGGTGGAAATTTTTCGAGTTTAAACACGGTCAAGAATCGGGTTCTTCGGGCCGGGTCCCGAACCCGGTCCGAGTATTATCTCGTGCACTATTCGTTCACGGTTCAAGCATTGTTATAAACTGTTCACACACTATTCAGCAACACTGTTTACTTGCACTGTTCATGAATGGGTCCATGCACTATCCATTCACGATTCAAGTACTGTTCAAGTACCATTCACCAAGACCTCCAACTTTTACAAAAATACAATTTTTCTTACATTTTCTAATTTCAAAACTTGTTAAAATTCACACATGAGGTGACAATGATACGTGTTAATCATCTAGTGTGTTCTATTTACAAATATGTGGTCTAAAATTACCAAAATTAATAAAATTTTTATAATCCAAATATCATCAATTTTTACTATCCAAA
>JAYJMB010080019.1:0-22109 GCA_036873735.1 Pouteria campechiana
TATATATGATCTTGTGAGACCGTTTTCACACGGGCGTAACGTAATATGCGTCGTGAGCATATGCGTTGTCAGAATGTTAGCGCGCATATGAACTTTATTCGTTGGATTTGACCGACTTTTTTGTTTCTCATTGTAAACTTTGGATTTCGATTTTGGAATCTGTTAGTCTGCTACTGAATACTTGAATAGGAAAGTTGTGTTCAGGTAATTGTATAAAGAATGTAAAAAGAAAAGTATAAAAAAAAATAATACAAAAAATATGATATTAGTAATGAAGTAAATCAATGAAATATAGATAAATTGAAAAATTTTAAAGGATTAATATAGCTCTAGTTGGATACAAGAAAATAATTTTTATGAGTATTTCTAATAAAATTTTCATGAAAATGATTTCTTTAGAGCTCATAATTAAGAATTTTTGCAATACTAAGACACTACTGGTTAAAAAGTTCATGTCATCATTTTCTCTATTAGCTCAAAATTAAAACATTTCGAGAAAATATTATAATTTTAATCGTATAAAAGAAAATAACGTTTTATATGTTTTGATTGAATCTTTCATGTGGGGCCATGATGATTTTCATATGGCTGAGTTTTTTTAAATATTTTGGTTTAATTTTTTTAAAACCTAACTGATCAAATTTTATTTGGTATTTTGGTTTAATTTTTTTAAAACCTAACTGGTCAAATTTTATTTGGTATTTTGTTTAATTTTTTTTAAACCTAATTGATCAAATTTTCTTTGGTATTTTGGTATTTTTTTTAAATGCAACTAAGTTTTGATTAATATTTTGATTAATTTTTCCAAAGATAACTAGTTTTGCTGAGTTTTGTTTAGTATTTTGGTTAAATATATATTTTTTAAAAATGTAATTGGCATAGTCAAGTTTTGTTGAGTATTTTAGTTTTTTTTTAACATAATTAGCTTAGCCAAGTTGCATTTGACATTTTGATTTAATTTTTTTCTTAAACTTAACTAGACTGGTTGATTTTATTTGGTATTTTAGTTAACTTTCTTTTTTTAAAAAAAAAGCACAACTCAATAAGGCCAGTTACATTTTTTTAAAAAAAATTAATTTAACCAAAATACCAAATGTAACTTGACCAGCTTAGCTGTATTTTAAAAAAATAAACCAAAACACCAACAATACTTAACATTGCATTAAAAAAATACTAACTGGTTACGTTTTGAAAAAAAATAAACTAAAATACCAAACAAAACTTTGGTCATATAAAAATCATCGTAACCCCACATGAAAGTTTTCATTAAATATTTAAAAAATTATTTTCCTTTATACAATTAAAATTCTAATATTTTGTTGAAATGTTCAAATTTTGAGCTTATTTGGAAAATGAAGACATGAATTTTTTAATGAGTAGTGTCAATTATTACAAAAATGGTTAATTATGAACTCTAAAGAAATTATTTTCATGAAAATTTTATTAGAAATATTCATAAATTTTTTTTCTTGCATCCAATTAGAGCTATATTAATTCTTTAAAAATTTTCAAATTATCTATTTTTTATTTATTTACTTCATTACTAATTTCAATATTCTTCGAATATCATACTTTATCACCAAATGTAATTTGGCTAGGCCAGTTTTGTTTTAAAAATAATAAAACCAATCTACTGAACAAAACTTTACTATTCCAGTGGCATTTAAAAATAATAATAATAAAAATGCCAAACAAAACTTGGCCACGCGAGTTGTCTTTCAAAAAAAAAAAAAAATTCCAATCAAAACTCAGTGAGTTGCGTTTTAAAAAATATTAACCAAAATATCAAGAAACCTCAGTCATATGAAAATCATCATGGGCCTAGATAAAAGTTACCATCAAAACGCATAGAAAGTTATTTTCCTTTATACATTTAAAATTATAATATTTTTTTGAAATATTTTAATTTTGAGCCGATAGAGAAAATGAGGAAATGAACTTTTCAATGAGTAGTGTCTTAAGTATTACAAAAAATCGTTAATCATGAGCACCAAAGAAATCATTTGCATGAAAATTTTAATAGAAATATTCATAAAAATCATTTTTTTGTATCCAATTAGAGCTATATTAATCCTTTATAAATTTTCAATTTATCTATTTTTTGTTGATTTACTTCATTACTAATTTCACTAATCTTCTAATATTATATTTTTTATTAATTTCATTTATACTTTTCTGATCACTTATGGGCACAAGCAGTTCATTTTGGTGCTTTTGTTTTTTTTTTCCCCCTAAAACGGCGGAGTACGAGTAAACATCTTCATTCAACGGCAAAAGTATTGCATACAAAATCAGCATGTCATTTTAAAGTAAACGGCTCCAAAGAGAGAAGAGTACGAGTAAACATCTTCATTCAAAGACAAAAGTATTGCTGCCAAAATCAGCATGTCATTTTAAAGTAAACGGCTCCAAAAAGAGAAGCTTACTTGGTGTTCAACTCTCGATTCTAAGAAACACATGAGGATTATGTGATTTTAGGGTCGGTAGGTGGATTAATATTTTACTTTCCACTCAATTCTAAGAAATATTTGGCTAAATTATTAGCCTAGTTTTGTTTAGTATTCTAGTTAAATAAAAAAATATAACTGTTTAAGCCAAGTTTTATTAGGTATTTTGGTTAAAAAAAACTTTTAAATGCAATTGGCCAAGCCAAGTTTTGTTTGGTGTTTAGTTAATTTTTTTTAAATGCAAATAGCTCAATTTTGTTCAGTGTTTTGGTCAAATTTATTTTTAAAATGCAACCAAAGTTTTTTTTTAAAGTGTTTTGGTTAAATTTTTTTTAAAAACATAATTAGCTTGACCCAGTTTTGCTTGTTGTTTTAATTAATTTTTTCAAAAAAAGCAAATGGCCTAGTTTTGTTTGATATTTTAGTAATTTAAAAAAAAATGAAACTAGCTTGGCCTTGGTATTTTGGTTAAATTCTTTTTTTAAACTTAACTGGCTAGATTGAGTTTTGTCTAGTGTTTTGGTTATTTTTTTAATGCAAGTAACTGAGCTTTGTTTAGTGTTTTGATTAAAATTTTAAAAAAATACTATTCAACCATAGTTTTGCTTGAATTGTTTGACTATTTTTGTTAATTTTTTTCATTTGGTGTTTTGCTTGGCCAATAGTGTTTTTTAAAATTTAATTTTTTTAAAAAACACACAAACAGGCAAACAATTTAATCAAAACTACTTGCCAACTAGTATATTTTTTTTAAAAAATTAACCAAAACATCAAGCAAAACTCAGTTAGTTACGTTTTAAAAAAGTTTAATCAAAACACTAAACAAAACTCGACCAATTGCATTTTTTAAAAGAATTTTTTTTTAATCAAAACACCAAACAAAGCTTAGTCAGGCCAGTTGTGTTTTTTTTTTTTTATTTTAAATTAACCAAATGCCAAACAAAACTCAGCCACATGAGCTACCTTTAAACAAAAATAGCCAAAACAATGAACAAAAATTAGCCGGAGCAATTTTAAAAAAGAAAATAAACAAAATACCCAACAAAACTCAACTAATTGCATTGAAAAAAAAAACCAAAAACCAAAACACCGAACAAACCAGTTGAGTTTTTATTTAAGAAAAATAACTAAAATACCTAACAAAACTCTGCTTAAACAATTATGTTTTTAATAAAATTAACTAAAATACTAAATAAAACTGGATCAGTTGAGTTTTAAAAAATAATCTAAGTATTTCTTAAGATTGATTAACAGTTAAAATATTCAATCGAGCTTGGTTTTTTTGAGCCGTTTGCTTTTAACGATGACATGCTGATTTTGTACTTAAGGGTGAGGAAGCCGTTTGCTTTTAACGATGACACGCTGATTTTGTATTTAAGGGTGTTCCACAATAGAGAAGAGAAGAGTGGACGAGGCATTGCTTTTGCCGTTGAATGAAAACGTTTACTCCTAATCGTCCACAAAACACTAAATAAACTATTCAGTTTGTGCGCATAAGTGATGTTATAGTTGTAGCGCTCATGATCTCACCATGATTTTAACAAAAAAAAAATCATCAAATATTTTATTTATTTTAGAGCATCACCTTAGTATTTTATATATTTATACATTTTACATAAAATATAATAATATATTTTATATATTTCTTATAAAAATATTTTGAAATACAAAGAGCTCCATCATATTATATATAGTTTAATTTATTAAAAATATTTTATTCTTAAATAATATAAATATATTTTTTAATAATATAAACATGTGTTATGTAATAAGTTTTTTAGTAAATCATTAATTTTAGTAGTTTTTATCATTTGTGGCCCATTACATGTTTTACATGGATACTTTTATATTTAATTAATAAATGAAGTTTACATTTTTTGATGGATTAGTTAATTTTAAATATCATTTATTTATTATATAAAAAATCAATATAAAACATGTAGTGGGTCACATAAGATAAAAAATAAAAAATAATTATTTACTAAAAATCTTCCTAAATGACCCATTTTTATGCCCTTTAAAATTTTATTTTATATTTATTTAATATTAAATATATATTTAATGGATTAGACTATATATAATGTGATGTAACTCATGAAACTTAAAATGATTTCAACCATGCACGACTATATAAAATACTAAGGTAACATAAAATAAATAAATTGATTAAATGGCTTCTTTTATGGTTTTATTAATGTCGGTACCTCGAAATCCTCTGTAACATTATATAAATAATCTAACTTAATAAATATAGATTTTATAATTATAAAAATATAAATTAATTTTTTAATCATTTAAAAAATAAATTACACTTAACATAGTTTGAATGGATTAAATTATTTTTACAGTATAATATAATTTATCTATAATCTCTTCCGCATTCTAATTAACAAAAAAAATGGATTTTTAACCTGTAGACAAACTCCTTAATATCTCGTTTGACGATATTTCACCCATTCTATCCATGAAGATATGTTACTTGAACTTATCCACACACTATCACGTGGCTTGCATTGATTAGGAGCACTGAATTTCTTTACTGCTTAGCACTAGAGGGATCAGCATTCGTGTATCCAATTCACCCTTCTAATGTACCTTCTCTAAATTACAACACATCAAATATAAATCCTTAAAGGTTTTAGTGATTTTTGAACTCTATATAGAACTATTTTGCTTAAGTTAATAAATTTATTTATCATAAAATTCTTTTCCTATAATTACCAATGGATATTCTTATTTTTTATTTAATCTTCCAAAGAGTTTTATAGTTTAATGTACTTATATAATAATAATAATAACATTATTATTATAAATTATTATTATTATAAAAATCAACACTTCTTTGATAAGTTATTTTTTAAAAAGAAATTTTTGTCATTGAAAACTTTGAGAATAAGAGCAAAAATGATGTAAAGAGAGGGAGAGAGAAAGAAGAATAAGAAGAGAACATTACCTATTATTTTTATTTTTTTTCGTTGGCCTCGTGTAACAAGTACAAAAAGAGGAAAAACAAAAATGGAACAACATTAGAAGATATTTGTCATTTTTGAAATGAATGAAATAATTTTTATTTTTATTGATTATCCTCAATTGATTACAATTACTGTATACATAAAAAAATTTGTATGTTCACATCCTAGACCATAGATAGTCCTAATTACATTTTCACAAAAGGAGAAAACCTTTAACTAAAAGGAAAAGATAATACACCTTGGAGACCCAAAAATAAAACATACTCTCCCAAAATGAATATATGTTGTCTTTGGGATTGCTGAGCATATTGTAATGACTTGATATTTAGGGGATCGCCTCAAGTCAATGGGTGAATAGGATAACATGGCTCTAGACTAGGTTGCTAGATTTAGCTTGGCTCTTTCAATTACCTATAAAAAGCTTAGGAAGAGTAGGATTAGCTCGGCTCTCTTAATTACTAATGAGAAGCTTAGGAAGAGTGAAATTAGTTCAGCTTTCTTAATTACCCATGAGAAGCTTAGAAAGAGTGGGATAGCTTGGCTCTCTCAATTACCTATGAGAAGCTTAAGAAAAGTGGGATTAGCTTAACTTTCTCAATTACCTATGAGAAGCTTAGGAAGAGTAGGATTAGTTGGCTCTCTCAATTACCCATGAGAAGCTTAGGAAGAGTGGGATAACTCGGTTCTCTCAATACCTATGAGAAGCTTAGGAAGAGTTGAATAACTCAGCTCTGTCAATTACCCATGAGAAGCTTAGGAAGAGTGGGATAGTATCTCAGCTCTCTCAATTACCCATAAGAAGTTTAGGAAGAGTAAGATAACTCGGCTCTCTCAATTACCCATGAGAAGCTTAGGAAGAGTGGGATAGCTCAACTTTCTCGATTACCCATGAGAAGCTTAGGAAGAGTGGGATAGCAGCTTGGCTTTCTTAATTACTCGTGAGAAGATTAGGAAGAATGAGATAGTTCAGTTCTCTCAATTACCCATGAGAAACTTAGAAAGATTCGGATAGCTCGGCTCTCTCGATTACCAATGAGAAGCTTAGGAAAAGTGGAACCAGGATGACTGTATTTGGCTCGATTCTCTCAATTACCCATAAAAAGCTTAGGAAGAATGGACCAGGTTGATTGGATTTGACTATTTTAGTGAATGATATCTGCTAAAGTTTGACTAGGTGAGTCATGACTCAGTGACTCGGTCCTAGACTTAGGCTTTGGGATGATTTGGTGAGTGTTGTTTGCTAAGGTTTGACTCGGTGACCTGATCCCAAACTTAAGCTTTTGGACGAGTTGATGAGTGACATTTTTCAATATCCCATGGAAAATTGAAAGTGGGTGATTTCTGCCGTTTACACTATGAGAAATCGAAGATCCAGGTGGCCAGGTGGCATGAATTAAGTCTAATTACACTTTGAGTTAATTAAGCCTAATCATAGTTAGCACTAATGATAATAATTAGTACTAAATGATAGTTCTTAATTGATCGAAGACAATGTCATTAGTTTCCTATTTTATGGAGCAATTACATGGTTTAATAAGGGTTTAAATAGGATTTAAAGTGTTTAAAATGTCTAATCCAGTATTATCCTATTGTCTATTAGCCATATGGGACCCATCATTACCACAACATGGGTGGGACACATGTGTGTACCATGGTGGGCCATGACAGAGTGCTCTTAAGCAATAGAGAAATTACCAGTGGTCAAAGGCTACTAGTGTCAAGTGAGGTACCTGCCTCTTGAAGACTCCTTAAGCTCCTCCTTAAAAATTCTCTCTCTTAAAAAACCTCTCTCTTAAGAAGAGGGAGAGGTATTTATAGGCTTGAGGTCCTCCGGGGGTAGTTTATGAATATTAGCTTCAAAATAGGGGCATTCTTGGGATGTTAGCTTCAACATTGGGGGTATTCTAGGAATTTCTTAAAAATGAGCCCAGCTTTACCATTTGGTACCATTTGGGGTATTTTGGAAATTCCTGGAAAATATGCTCAGCTTCACTATTTGGGCAATTTGAGAATTCTAGCTTCACCATTGGAGCATTTTGGGCATGCTAGCTTCACCATTGGGGCATTTTGGGCATACCAACTTCACCAGTGGAGGCATTCTTGTCGACATAATTTTCATGCAAGGGTTGAAAAATAAATATTTATCACCCCAAATACATAGATTGAAGTAGTTTTTCATGTCATTAAATTCAATTAATTTTATTTATGTCTAAGTAGATACCATGCACTTAATTTAGGTAATATAGAATAGCGCCCCATGCCTATGCTGGTAATAATAGTCCTCTTTGGATAACCGCGTACATGGAAGGCCTTCCCATTATGCAAGTGGAGTATTGTGTTAAGGTGGAATACTGCGCAGCTTGACAATTTTGTGATTGCATGGCCTGATAATTTTTCGACTCCTCTAGCAGATTGTGCAGTGTTCAACAGCTTGCCAAATGACCTGAGACAGGCGGGCTTCGCCGTATTCTACTTGCGTAGCCGAGCAAGCACGTGATGGCTTGCTCCTGTGGGGCAGGCTTGTGTCTCCGGACTCTAGAGACCTGAGACTGTCTAATCTTGGCAGACAACCGGCGTTCACCTGCATAGTACCTCAAGCTGTCCCCCCGACTGCGTCACTTTGAAGTGAGCAGGTGTAACAACCTAGGGCTCCAGTGCACTATTGTCCGCTTTGGGCACACACTCACATGGTTTTGTCCCGATACAACCTTACAAGGAACCTCACCGAGCCCGTTATGTACCCCGTAAGTGAGTGGCATCCCACATTGATGGAGTGAGGGAGGGAGTTCTGGGCTAAATATGTGGGGCTCTGTTGTGAAGGTGTACCCTATTTTGGGCGGGTGTACATGACGAGCTCGATTATATTCCTTATAAGAATGCATCGGGATAAAATCATGCGGGCGTATATCCAAAGCGGACAATAATGTACTGGAGCCCGGGTTGTTATAGCTGGCTTCATCTATGCATGCCCGTTTCACCCCTGCCCTGATTGCACAACTTGAGGGATGCTATTTTGGGCCACGTCATCCAAACCACGCAGCTTGTTGTCTCTGTGACCTGGTGCAGCTTATGTGCTGCCTGCGCGACCTGCCACGGGGACGTTTCTTGCCCGATCAATGGCTGCCCGTCTGTGCGACTTCATCTTTTCACGTTGCCTATGCAACTTCACCTGCGTGGGTATGATCAAAATCCCGGGGGTATCCGATTGTTCTGGTCATCTTGCCTACGCAACTCCGCCTGTGCGGTTTTGAGATAGCTTTTGTGTGGACAGCCTGACTACACACGTCGTTGGAGCCTATCTACACCATTTAGTTAATTTCCTCTCATGCTTCCCATGTCCTGAAGGGAGGTGTCACTGTAAATGAAACACACCAACTTGCCTATAGTAGAGTGCAATTCTAGGCCCCACTGCACACGCATCTCTTGAAAATTGTGCACATCTTCTTCTCCGCTTGGCAACAACATGAAAACAATCGTCGAACAATTTATTTAAAACTTTGAAATGGCTCAATGAATTATTTCTGCCGTTAATTCATTTAAATCCCAACAAGTTAAAAAATCATCTTTAATCTCAACCTCGCAGCGGCCTGATGACGGGAATGGAACCAGACATGAATTGATTTTCCATACCCCTACAAATGCCCTTCGGTTGCCATTCAGCATGGGTAAGCACTTGATAGAGTGAGCATGGTGATGGCCACCGTCTCTACCCCTTTGGAAAATCAAATTTCTATACATCTTTATCATTAGTTTAATCTGCACAGATGGGGCGTAGCTTGTAATCCTGGCCATTCATTTGAAATTCAGAAAGCTGGCCTTACTTTCGTCTTTGGGAAATTCTTACGGGGACTTTTTATCTATTTCTGTTTTCGGCCTCTGTTAAGCTTGATAATCTTTGAATCACGATCGTCCTCTTTATTTCAAATGGCACTGGCAATGACATCTTGGCTGTTAGTGTGAGCTTCCGAAGGCTACTGCCTTTTCCATTCTAGGCATGTTTTGGGAAGCCTTTTCTAGCTTGCTTTGTCTGGCATCTGCTAAGCTCAACGGCAGCCTGCTGCTCGCCTATAAAGCTGCTTAAAAATGTCATTGCCTCCCATTCCTTCCATCTTACAAATGCTGCTTCCAGTTTCAGACTCGACACCATTTTTGACAAGTCCTCTTTGAGAACTTATTTTCGTCTGCTTCCCCTGCTGGGAGAGGAGAGATTCAGCCTCTGTTCACCTTGGGAGAGGCAAAAGATTACCCCTTGTTACTTGTTATTGTTTACTGTTGCAGTGACAAACTCAGGGAACCAAAACTTTTTCTTTCCATCATTATGCTATTTAATTTGGAAGAATTGAAAAGGTTATTTCTTACGAGTCATTGTCGTCCGCTTAGCGCCACGGTGACGAGTTCGAAGATTTTCCTGGAGATTTTATTTACCAACGTCCTTGGCCGCATAAATCTTTTGGTAAAGGCAGGCAGCATTTCCATTTCGTTTCTTCTTCAACATCTTTTCATTATCAATTTTTTTTACTACTTGCATTATTCTGCCGATGCTGACGCCCCTTCGGTGTTGGTTGCCAGGTGTGAAAATGCCTCGGTCATGAGTTGTTCTGAACTAGACCCAATGTCTCATGTGGGCTAATTGATGCGTCTCGAGCACAGGCTAGCATGCTAGTGGGAATGAGGACCACACGCCCTTGTAAGAGAAAAATCCCAAAAATTCATAATTGCTTTGAACAATTCCCAAGAGTTCATGGTTGTGTCGGAAAATTCATGGTTTTGTTAGAAAATTCCCAAAATTCTATGATTTTGTTGGAAAATGCACAAAAATTTATATTTATATTGAAAAATTCTCAAAAATTCATGGTTGTGTTGGAAAATTCATGAAAATTCTTGTAGTAAATCCCAACATTCATGAACAAGTCCAACATTCATGGGATAAGCTTAAAGCCCCCACATTTTTTTTGATGTCATCACTCACTTCTTCACCTCTCAAGCAAGAAATTTATTGACATATTTTCTCCCCATTTTTTTTAACAGGTATGGGTTCTCATAGTAGAGTGGCTTCTCCATCCCTTGTCGGTTTGATTGATTATATAGACTTCAATAATTCTCCTATTAGAGTGGATGAGTTCAGCTATGTCCCTTGCAATATTGATTCAGTCTCGCAAGAGAGCATGATGTGAATGATCATTTAGAACATGAAGCAACATCGACACACTTTATGATAGATAGTTCCGTTCTAAATCCTCCCATCGCTGAAGCAATTCTTTCATCTAATGCTACCCTTAAGCAAGATGTAAGAGTATCAGAAAATGGATCAGAAGAAGGAGAGATCCTTGTTCCATTGTGGTGTGAAGAGGGAGTTTATGTCGTAGCCCAGTGCCAAGGAAAAATTCTTCTTACACCACAACGCTAAGATGAAATTCCTATTGTGCCGCCATGGTAAGAGGAAATTCCTATTGCACCAACATGCCAAGGGAAAGTTCTTATGGCGCCACAATGCCAATCATAGCAGAAACAGAAGAAGCAAAAGAAAGGTGGTGACCCTCACCTTCAAAGTGCTATCCATTATTATCAGGTTAAGGAGATAGATAAGAGTTTCTTTTTTTTGCTGAATATAGAACTCCCAAAGCAAAAACTTTCTGATTTTGATAGTAATATCCTGGGTCATTCTCCAATACATCACTTCTCCATGATAAACATAAAGAATAAAGAAAGCCCTTTCGCTCTTCGCTCTCAACCTTGCTTTGTGCATAGAAAAGATGCTTAGAGCGCTTACCTATCTGCCAATGCTTTTGCACACTATGATGAGAAGGACCACTTTGATGACTATTTCTTGTCTCCCATCAAAGAGATGTTGGATCCTCATGAATACTCTAGGAAAAGCCATTGCCAGAGGGCAACAATTCTTGAGGGTTATAAATTTGTAACTGATGGTGAAAGAGGCCGATTTAAGGATGGTTTACCAAAAAATAATTTCTTTCAAGCTTAGGCAGGGCATATAGGGGCAGCGCACAAAAGCATCCTCTGTCAGGCTGGCATTTATGACGTGATTCTTTACACTCACAGTCCATTCCATAGGCACGTGGAGACCATTTGCGGCTTCATTCAATTCTAATCTCCGACGACTAATTTCTTTCATTTTTCTTATAGTGAGATGAGCATCGTATTGTGGGATCTCAATTTCATTTGTGGGTTGCCTATCATCGGGGAGTATTTTGATTTGTACCTCCCACCGAATGAGAATTTCAAAGAAGGCGGCTTAGGTTATTGTGTCTTGAGTATAATGAGTAAGTTAAAATGGTTGGACACTAAGCTTTCTTGGATAGGCTGGGCACAATTGTTTGGAAGAATTTCCAATTTCAATGCTCGAAGATGTAAGATGCCAGCATATGAAGATTGGGCCAAATGGAATATTTGGGCTGATGAAGCTCTTTTGAGCAGTATCGCCCTAGAGGATAAATTAATCTTATTCCTTATGCTATGGCTTTCTGTTATTATCTGTCCTTCATTAGCATATGATCATTGCATCAACCTCTTATGCTTAATGCTGGCTCTTCAGCTTGTCGAAGGTAAGAGACTGTCCATGGATCCTCGCATATTGTGCGACATCTATCGCGGGCCGAATGATATAGTCTTACATCATTTTGGGTCAGTCACGTGCACTACTTACTTTCCAATCCATTTCTTAATAGTTTGGTTAGGACTTTATTTCCCCTGGATTTATAGGGTTAACTCACCAACTCAATTGCCTAGTGAAGATTTATTATTGGGGAAGTTCTTGAGTACCATTTTCAGGAACATACCATTTGATGAAGTGATAGATCGGTTAGTGAAGCTGCACAAGTTCTCTTAGAAGATGTTTTTGCTTGCTTTAGTGAACAATCCTTTGAGATTTGAGGTGAAAGGCAAGGATGAAACCTTTGACAAGATTAATAATTTCATCATCTCTTTGCAAGTTTGCTTGCTTCCTCTTCGGGAAGGCTCCAGGTTTTAGGTTGAATCATATTTCCCGAATCGGTTTGCCAGGCAGTTTGGTTATGACTAAGAAATGCCGAGTCGCATCATATTTATATTACGAGAAGAGCATATAACAGAAGTGGGTCCTGCTTAGTGGTATCCACTATCGTTCCGTTTTACCTCTACATTTCTAAATTACGATGTTGTCTTGCTTGGTCCAGCACAAAGAGTCCATATGACCAAGGACTATGCTTAGTGGTATAGCACAAATGGGGGCAAAATCAATAGGGCGATGCCTCCTAATCATGATATGTTTGCCTACCATCCATTGACATCCTCTTTTGTACTTGACATGCCCGAGAATATCTTCTTGGGGGCACAATGGACTATGGATTTTGAGAGGCCGTCCACTTTTCCATAACAAGTTTTATGGTTAGACGGACGTCATCCTCATCAAAATATTCATCACACTGATCGCAGTCACATTGGATGGTGAGGTTATGGTGAGCAGATATACCCCGTAGGTGAAGATATCTGGATGGAGCTGATAACTCTTGAGACGGTCTTATGTCCCTTTAGATTATACTGAGCAAATTGCACCAATCAACATGCCTCTTTTAAGGGAGACAATGACCAAAGCAGAAGCTAGTGCAAGGCAGGGTTGGAATGGTACTTGGCAGATTGTACTCTAGTATGATTCCGTGATAAGACTCCTTGGGCTTTAGTTCCTTTGAGAACAACCTTATCTCGAAACAAAGGGACTGAATCTAGTAGTACTGCTGCAAAGCAGGATGTGAGGGAAAAGACTAATCGAGGATTGTCCGAGCTTCCTCTTCCAAGAGTGACCAAAAGTGTAATTTCGTGCCATGAAGCAGCTCCTTCAGTTTTGGCTCTCAAGAAAAGTATAAAGGCAGCAATGAATAAAGAGACTCCTGCTTTAGTCATCAAGAAGAGCAAGAAGACGGTAGCTAATGAAGAGGTTATCGCTCCAATTATTAAGAGGAGCAAGAAGGTGATAACTAGTGAAGAGGTTCCTATTTTGTAAAAAAGAAACACTGCTTCGAAGAGCTCCACCACAGATCAAAGGAAGAAGGCCAAAGTAAGTCAGAAAGTGCCTAGACCTCTTCCTGGGAGCATGCTTCCTTATGAGAAAACTCCTTCTACCCCATCGCCTTCCAGACCCATCAAGGCATTAGAGCAATTTGTGGAAGGTATCAGTGTATCTAGTGGGGAAGATATTGAATCTGTTGCTACTAAAGGGATTCTCATGAAGATGCATACCAATCAATCGGCTGCTGTTGATGCATTAGTAGGAGACCAGAGGGAATTGTCACCTGATCTCTTCGATTTGTATGAAGTTATTTGTCAGCTTGGTGACATTCCTTCTCCTCTTTCTCCATTATCTCCATGTCTTCTTCTTTGGTAAGACCTTTAATTGAAGAGGAGGTTATCTCGGCAGAGATCCCATTGGCGAGTGCTGCTTCCATAGTTGTTCTTGAAGGAGATGCAGATAAAGCTACTCATGATCTTGAGGATGAACATGCCATAGGAGAAGCCTTGCCCTTTGCTCCTGAGTCATTGCAACAGATTGATGATAATGTTTACAAACCACATAGAGAGATACTTGAAGCATCAACATCACGTTTTCATGCTTTGCTTGGTGAGGATTTTCTTCAGATGCTATCTTCTGCTCACATCAAGGCAACAAAGGAGCAAAACAAGGTTTGACAGGAGAACTTAGAAGATGAAGTCCAATCTTTTTGCTTAGAATTTGTTAGAACATTGCAAAGAACCTCTTCATCTGATGCAATCGCAAGTTTAGAAGATTGTTTTCTATTCTGTGCTGAAGGTATACAAAGGTTGGGTGGTGACATCTCTTATTTGTCAGCCATCTTCAAGCAATTTTAGTCTTTTCAGTAAGTGTGGGAATAGGCTGAATTAGATGTTATCCCGAGACTTCCTACCAAAGCAATCACTATTAGGAAGTTGAACTTGAGGATCTATGGGCTAAGATTGATGAGAAATCGTCAGTCATGAGTATGGCTTCAAAGCATCTTTCATCTCTTCAATCAGAATTGACCTCTTTGAGAGAAGATGTTAGATTTTACAGAGATCGCCTTGAAGTCCTTCAGCGGGAGTTTCACTAGTTGAGCCATCATTTATCCTTTCAAGAATCTCTTGTCACTTCCAAGGAGAAAGATGAAGCTGAAGATTTAGAGATCATCAAGCACTTGAAGAAAGAACTGGCTGCTTCCCAACAATAAGTGACGAAGGCTGAGGAGACTTTAAAAGAGTTAAAGTATCTCCAATTATGAGCCTAGAAGCTGCTCAAGCCTTAAAGACAGTGAAGGAGCAGTTTAGCTTTCTGAAGGAGTCTATTTTAACTACTTTAACTCATTTGTAAACTCCTTCGATGTATGGGAATCTTACATGCTAATGAATATGCGATTTAGCATATTTTTCTCATAAAACTTGGTTTTTTCACCATTTTTTTATATTGGCAATTCCACTTTTGCATGTAGATTGAATTGCTTAAGAAAAATATGCAAGGAATAAGGAAGGAGGAGCAAATACCTCCATCATTTGCTTCCTTTCGGCTCATATATAGCAATGATTTGACTTTTGAATGTAGATTAAATCGCTTCAAGAACATTTGCAATGATTAGAAAGGGGAGGGGGGGGGGGGGCGCAAATGCTGGGGGCCTTTGCTCCCTTCCCCCCCCCCCCCCCCCCCCCCCCCCCCCCCCCCCCCCCCCCCCCCCCCCCACCAAAGGCTGGGGGCATTTGCTCCCTTCCAACTAATGCATAGTAACTCTTTAGGAAACGCTCATTAATGGGTAATTCTCCTATACCATGACTATTTACAATCCGATATGAACCATTGGAATAAGCCTCTTGCACGACATAAGGTTCTTCCCACTTGGGTTCAAATTTGCCAATTAGTTTGCCACCCGCCATTAGTTCGGTCCTTAGTTTAAGAACTAAATCACCTGGGCAGTAAGCTTGGTGTTTAACCAACCAGTTATGTGCCTTGGCTATGTGAGCTTGGTATAACTTGATTCTTTGCTTGGCTTGGAATCGCTTTTCATCCAGATCGTCAAGCTCTTCGAACTACAACTTGGCTTATTGATCAGTTATCAACCCTAAATGTGTTGCAACTCTAAGTGATGAGAATTACAATTCCAAGGGTAAGAGCACCTCTACCCCAAACACTAAAGAATAAGGAGTTGCATTGGTTGCAGTCCAATGAGTGGTTGGATAAGCCCAAAGTGCCTCTGGCAATTTGAGATGCCATTGCCGCTTATTCTTATTTACTGTTCTTCTCATGATCTTTAGGATTGCTTTATTGAACACTTCTGCTTAGCCATTTTCTTGTGGATGATATAGTGTAGAGAATACATGTTTGATGCCTCGCTTTCGACAAAACTTCTCCATTTCCTCATTCTTAAATGGAGTGTCATTGTCAGACATAATCTGGCATGGATTACCATATCGATACATGATCTTGAATTTAATAAACTTGATTACTTCTTCGGCTTTGACTCTCTTATATAGCTTCTGCCTACTTAGAGAAGTAATCGGTTGCAGCCAGGATGTAGGCATATCCCTTGGACGATGAAGGATTGATTGTACTAATGATATCAAATCCCCACCATGGAAATGGCCAAGAGATGCTTGTGGGTACCAATTCTGAAGGCGGTATGTGCCAGATATCTCCATGGAGCTGACATTGGAGACATGACTTAGCAAATTGCAATGAGTTTGAGACCATGGTAGGCCAGTAATATCCTAGGCATTTGATTTGTCTGTATAATCTTTGACCAGATGGATGCCCATTGCATTTGCTAGAATGTGCTTGCATGAGTGCATATTAGATCTCTTCCCCGTTAAAATAATGAAGCTAGAGTTCATCATATGCCTAGTGATATAGTGTATTGTTGTAATACACATATTGAGTAATTTTTTTCTTAGAGCTAACCTTTCTTGAGAGTTTTCTAGGAGAATCCCGTATTGCAGGTAATCGATGTACGGGGTTCACCTATCATCCACTGTCAGTTCCATGCAGGCTATGCATTCCTCTTAGTTAGTAGTCTCTTCATCATATAAGTCAGGAATGCGACTTCGTTGCTCAACTTTGACAACGACCTCTTGGCCTTCGGCAATGGCTAAAGCGGTTGCTAAATTTGCTAGAGCATCAACGATGGTATTCTTAGTCCTTGGGATATACCCAATGCTGACTTGAAAGAGTTGATCCAATAACCCTTAGGCAATATCATAATATCAGCGTAAACTGGGTTGACGAACCTCTTATTTGGTGGTTAATTATCGAACCACTAGTTCTGAAATACCGAAGATATCTAATTTTTTGTGATCCCAAAGTTGAGGGAAATCTAAAGTCCTAGGAATAATGCCTTATACTCTGCGTCATTATTGATGTAATTCTTTTCTAAGTAGAAAGAATATGGAAGAATGTCTTTCTGAGGTGAGATGAAGATAATTCTAATGCCAGTGCTAACAATTTTGGCAGCACCATCTAAGTATATCTGCTAAGGAGTGTTAACTTGTGCAATAAATACTTCCTCATCTGGCAAGTCTTCTTGTACAACGACCTCTTCAACGACTAGATGAGCTGCTAAGAAGTTAACCAAAATTTGTCCCTTCACTGCTTTTTGTGGGATAAAAGCGATGTCAAATTCTGACAATAGTAATGACCACTTAGCCAACTATCCTGATCGCATGGGATGAGTGATCAGGAACTTGAGTCGATCCACTTTAGAAATTAACCGGATCTCATAAGCAAGGAAATAATGCCTTAACTTTTGGGTTGCAAACACCAAGGCAAGACATGTCTTTTTGATTAGAGAATAATTGCATTCTACATCGATCAACCGACAGCTAAGGTAATATAATGCTTGCTCCTTACCGTATTGATTTTCTTGTGCGAGCAATGCCTCCAGTGATTGCTTGCTCAAGGAGATGTACAAAATAAGCAGTTTACCTTAACTGGTGTAGCTAAAATTGGCGAAAGCTTTCTGGCGAGCTTCATCACAAACAAAGTCTACATTCTTCTTTAGTAGACGATGAAATGGCTAACATCTTTCTACTAAATTGGCGAAAATTTTTTTGATATAAGATAGCTTGCCTTGCAAACTCCTTAGATCATCTATATTCATTGGGGGAGATATGTTTCTGATGGCCTTTGCTTTTGTGGGTCCACCTCGATTCAATGACAAATGATAAATCCCAAGAACTTGCCTGACCCAACTCCAAATGCGCCTTTAAGTAGGTTCATGTGTAGCTTGTTTTTCCTAAGCTGTACCAAGATGGTGCATGGATCCTCATGGTGCTGATCATAACCGTTGGATCCTACCACCAAGTCATTGACATAATATTCAACATGTTTGTGAAGCATATCATAAAAAATAACTTACATAGCTCTTTGATAAGAAGCTCCTACATTCTTTAATCCAAATGGTATAACTTTACAGTAAAAGATGCCCATTGGAGTGTAGAATATAGTGGAAGCCTCGTCTACTGGCGCCATCTTGATCTATTTATAGCTGGAATAATCATCCATGAACAAGAATGTGTCATAGAGCAATGTGCTATCGAGAAGGAGTTCTATATGTGACAGCGGGAACTCATCTTTCAGACAGGTTTCATTAAGATTGCGAAAATCAACACAAAATTGAATTTGTTTGTTCTTTTTCTTTACCGAGACAACACTGGAGAGCCATCTTGGGAACTTGATTTCTTGAATGAAATTGGCTTCCAGCAATTTGTTGATCTTATTAATGATTTGTTGCTCTAGTTTAGGTTTGAACTTCCTTAACGCTTGCTTTACTGACCACTTGCTTGGAGAGATATGTAAAGAATGCATGGCAATATCCAGATCTAAGCCAAACATTTCAGAGTAGATCCATGCAAAGACATCTTTGAATTCCCTGAGGAGATCCATTAGCAATTATTTTTCATGTTTTGGCAAAGATTTGACGATGAAGGTAAGGCACTTATCTTCGTCCGTGCCCAAGTTGAACACTTTAAGTTCATCAATTGTTGGTTGTCCACTATCTTTTAACCCCAGCGGAGCTACGCCATAGGTTATTTCTTCTAAGGAAGAATAAGAGTCATTATCTTCTTCTTCCTCTGAATGGTCAGGGTCTGGCTTGCGATCGGACTGATGAGTCTCACTTGCCATTCTTGCCTCTGATTCAGGAATTGATGGCCTATCAACGACTTCTTTGTCATCTATATTATCGGGCTCCTCCAAATTTGTTTGTGATTCTTTGTCATCGGACTTAGATTCTTCCTCTTTTGTGGATATATGGTGAGTGGTAGAAACCATGTAACAATATGCAATTATTATTGGGACAGATGACATTTTTGATGTTTTGAAATCATTAGGAGTTGATTGACAGTCCCATGTAGTGGATCGATAGTCGACCTGATGCTCACACAGGAGCAATCGAAGTTATATTCCTCATCACTATCCACATCAATATCATCGTCCACACCAAGACCTGTCTGATCCCCTAGATACTGGGGACCTTTTAATTTTTCTTTGATCGAAACTGGGATGAGCGAACTAATTATCGATATATAGGGTTCATCTGGATAAATATCGAGGAGGCCAATCATCCTTCTGCATCCCTTGCTAAATTTCTAAAAATTTTTACCAGACAGAAATTTCTTGGGTAGAAGATCAGAAGTACAATATTGTCTATAGGGTAAGCCCATCTCCTTAAATACTAACCTTTCTTTTTTCGCTTGGGATTATGGTTCAGGTTCTTTGCCTTGAATGATTTTTGACTCCACTAATTGAGTCAGTGGCCAATTGTACTCAACCAACATGGATTGTAATTTTTCTCTTCCAATTTTCCATTTACTGCTTTTAGTGCTAAGATTGGAGGATGTCTCTTGCTTTGCTTGACTCGTGCTCCCATTGTTGATCTCAAAACACAAAGAGTGCATTAGCTTTGAGACTACTTTAGAGTAGCTTGACACTGAAGGTGATAATGTTGGAGGAGTAGTTGTTGTCCTCTTTGAGCCCAATGTATTGATCTAGAATTGGGTGTTTTTGACTGGTGCTGGTTGTGGTGATATATAAGCTCACAAAGAGTTGGCGACTTGATTCTCATAAAGTCCAGCTGGTGGGGGTATGGCTTGCCCCCTGCCTATTGATGGCCTGGCCGATCCTCTTCCACATCCTCTTCCAAGCAGTCTTGGCGTCGATGTCCCAGCTTAAAAGGCAAAGGATTGTGGAGTTGAGGAATTTGCAATTGGCCTCTAGTTGAATGCATTCTGAATTGGCGGAGTTGGTGTAGGAGCAAGAGTGACCATGTGCTGTGATGGTTGCAGATGTTGAACTAACAATTTTTCTTCATCATCACCGTCTATTTGGAGTACTTCCAGCTCTTTCATGAGTTTTAACTTATCTTCTTTTACAACGCCTATTGCAATTTTGAAGTGTGAAAACATTTATGGCAGAATCACTGGGAATGGGATAGCCTATGGAGGTATAGCCTGTGACAAGGGTCTTTGTGATGTTAACCCTTGTCTTTTAGCAGTAAAAGGCTATTATCTCTTGTCCATAGTTAGCTTGTCCGATTCTTTCGGTTGCTCTGATTCATTCAGTGCTAGCTCATAGTATTGGGCTTCTGAGAAGAATGCCTTTGAAATCATGAATGGTCGCACATCAGCCGGTATGTGCCTCATTTTGCCGTCCTGGTAGAACTTAAAGCATTAGTACACCATGGATACCACAACTTGGTATCGATGCAACTATGGCTTCCCAAGTAATAGATTGTAGGACATTGGTACATTGATGACATGATAATTGACTTTTGTAAGGAATCCTTAAATATTAAGACTCAAGGTGATAGTCCCCATAGTTCTCTAACTCTCTTAGTTAAAGCCTTGAATCACTAGAGTGCTGCTTTTAAGAACGGATGGGCACATCTCGATATGCTTAAGTACTTCAAGTGGGAGAATATTCATCATGGATCTTGGATCCAGCATAATGCGGTTAATCCTTTCTCCCAATAAATCGCCACTTACAAACAATGGATGATTATACTCTGTGCTTCCAAGTAATAAGTCATTATCTTGAAAGTGATAAGTGTGGTTGCATTCAACTGTATTAGCAACCTCTGCCAGGTATTGGTCCTTGAAAGACTCATCTATTAGTGCATTTATGAGCGCTTGCCGAGACTCTTTAGAGAGTTGAAGTGCATCGTATATGCTCAGTCTTGCTGGGATTCTGCGCAAGTGAGCGACGACATCATAATTTGGATTATTTGTTAGTTTTGGAGCCTCCCTTTCTTCAACAGGGGGATAAGGAATTCCAGGCATCGGTTCTTCTTACATTGGCACCTTTCCTTTGTCCTAAGTTGTGTTCTTATAGGATTGCAGCACGGCCATTATTTCTAGTGGCTCAAATGCTTCTTGTGGAACATTCTCTTCATTTGGCACGATATTGGTCATGTTGCAAGATACCTCCATAGGTTTTAATGGTTCCTGGATCAGCAGCTTGAGCAATCCAAGAAATGAAGTAGGTACCTCTTTGAGCAATGGAAAGACATTTCTTAATGTGATGATGCATTCCCACATTACGCATCTTTCTTCTCACAATACAGGGTAATAAAGGCAAATATTGCACCATCTCAAGGCGAAATCGTAGAGATGTTCCCCTTCAAGATGATGAATTCCTCGCACTTATGTTTTAGAGAACTAAGAGGTGCTATCATGAAATCTGTGTAAGAATGCTTCAGCCAGCACCTCCCAAGATCTAAACAATTCGGCTGGCAATGTCGCGATCCACTTTAGGGCATTACTATAACCAGCCAATGAAAATGAGAAGCTCCTGATCGCATGTGCTTCATTTTGCGACATAATTCACACTAAGGCTTGATACTGGAATAAGTGTCTGATTACAACCTTGTAGCTATCTTTGAATAACTTCATGATGGGTCATCTTAGGTAACAAATTTGTTTGGTTTCTGGAACTATCCTTAAAATTAGGGCTTTCATGTAGTTCAAGTTATTAAGGACCCTCGCAATGTGTGATTCAATGAACACTTATTTTTTGGCTGGTCATCCATCACTTTCATCTTTATCTTTTCGGCATGGTCGAATGCCTCTATAAAGTTAAATGACACTCAATGGTGGAAATAAGCCCTTTTTCCAGATAAAGATGGATTTCTTCTTCCTCTGGGTGATCAAGCGATTGTGGATCACTTCAAGCAGCATGCTTCCATTTGTGAATATAAGTAGCCGTGTTCTTGCCATAATGCTGGTCCCAATTGATAAGAGACTTTCTAATTCTTTTCTTTCTTTAGAAAAGGTAGCATAGTAGGAACATATCTTATAAAGGAACCAATTCTTTGGTGCCCTGAACTGCTAGAGCTTGAAACCAGTTCTTCTTCACTTCCGGGGAAAGTGAGCTTTGAAAATTCTTATGCATCTTTGCAAGGTCTAGATTTTCACCACAACACTCATCAGCATAGCGGAGGAGGTGTATGACTGACAAATCACCGACATTGAATACGGTGAAACCTTAGAATCAGTGATCTCTCTAGCGATTGTGCCTTCTATAAGAGCACTCTCGCTTCTTGTTTGGCTGGTGTTGGGCCATGGAAAATCAAAGGGAGCCATCTAGCTGCAGCCGAGCAGCTGTCCGACCGATTGATGACACCTGCAGCGCAAGCAGGGAACAAAAAGTCACCCACAGTTGACAAAG
>JAYJMB010080030.1:5561-22103 GCA_036873735.1 Pouteria campechiana
TTGAATCTTGGATTGGTCCAATTTCCCATTTCAATGCCATAACACGAGCTGGGGGAAAATGAGTTGTGCGAAGCTTGTAACGTGGTGAATCTATGAGCTCTGAAATAGGTATTCTCCTTGGTTGTATTAAGAATACAAGCAACTTTCTTTCATTGGCTTCAATCTTGCAATCTGTGACCCCTACTAGCTGCCTCATGGATGGACGCGGGCTTTTCCCGAGGAAATGCTGATGTTACCCTGCCTAGGCTTAGATAACCGGCATCTTAGTTTTATGGTTTTCTGAGTCTGTGTTGGATTTAAGAGTAGATTTTAGGGTGTGTTTGGTAGTCTTTCACCACACCTTTTCTACCGACCCTTTGCGTGATAATTCAACAACTTTATTTATCTTTATTATTTATATTTTTAATTATTATCCTCGAAATTTTCATCCACAGAGCAATCCATTAGCCCAAGGTAAGGGCCTGTTTGGCCGCGCGTTTGTGGCCCAACACTCAAAGTGCTCCTTTCTTACCGCAGAAGCTCATTATTTGCGGCAAGGAAGAAGCTGAAATTTGGAGCTTTTACCCAAACGCTAAAATGACCTTCCCACTCACTTATCCTCCATGCAAAAGCCATGCACTCGCTAGAGCAACAATATCCATCACCATCTGCAACCTATCTACATCCGGCACCTACCTCCAATCAAAAGCTCATCTAAAATTCATTAAAAATCCATTGGCATGTGCTATTGAAATCTATCTTCATGTGTTTGATGATGCGCGTGTCGCTCCTCGTTCTCGTATAGACAAATTAATAAGCTGAACGTTGGCTAATCCTGCATTTGCAATGTCCTTTGATTATCACTACATGGGCACACATGTCGGTAAAATAATCTGAAACGTTCATCAGCTTCTATGAACGCACTGGTGCCATAGATGTACACTCCATGATTAGCCTCACGCATATCTCATTGGTAATACCTTGAAATCCGCTACTCTTGTGAATTGTTAATAGTAGGGAAGAAAGAGGTGTATGAGGGATACCTCTGGCTTTTACTTTTACCTGTAACTACTAATATATTTATATTTTTAAAACATTAATAAATATAATTATAAATTTATAAAAACAATTGCAGTTATACTAATCTGATAGTAAGCTCGGCTTGTAGTTTATAGAAGAAATAAGATTTTGAAAATTAAAATTTTATAATTTCTTTTAGTATTTTTATTATTTTTTTATTTTCATATTCACATGAGTATATGATATATAGCATTTGATTTAAAATATTGATGTTAATTAATTTTAATATTGCATAAGTTAGTTATCTTATTAAAAAATAAAAATATATATTCGAACAGATTTTATTAAGAAATATTGCTGCATGTCCTTATTGGTAATGTTGTATACTTAAAAGCACTTCTAGCATCTTACAGCCAAACATACAAATGACATGAAAAGCACTTTTCAATGACTAGGCCAAACACTAAACAACCTCTTGCTTACAACACTTTTGACAGAAGCTCTACTGCTAAGAGTGCTTTTCACAATAACTAAAATTTCACAACCAGGCGAGAAACAGGCCCTAAGTTAACTTCCTTTTGTAAGTATTTTGCAATATTTTTGGATAATCTAAATGCTAAAAAAATTAAATTTAATTAAATTTAAAAAAGTGGGGCTGGGCAATGAATGGTTTGAGCAAATTGCCCGACCTGATGAATCCAATCTTTTTTTACAATTGTCATTATTATAAAGTGATTAATCGATGTTGATATCGAGAATGTTAAATTAAAATTATTTGTTTCTGAGGTAATGATTTATTGAGGTCTGACCAAACTGACAAGGCTATTAAATGCTTGGGTCAGGCTCAGGCCATTGTCTATTCGGCAGGAGAGGATGGGTACTCCTGATTTCATTTCCAGACTCAATATGTAGCCACTGTTAGCATTGAAGTCGCATGAACTTGGTGTAATTCGACCCATCCCTTTTGCCATTATCACTTTAAACATCTTGGGTATCTTAAAAGTGTTTATGCGTCATTAGGTGGATCAAATGGTATTAGCTCGTGATAAATCAAAAAGCCTTCAAATTCATACGATGGTTGGATCAATTTCATGTGTGAATGCTCCATTCTCCTTACCAAGTCTACAAATTTGGTTAATTTCCACCAAATACAGTTCTTACTTTTTCAGAAACAAGTTAAGTTGTGCTTGGATAAAGGTTTATAAAATTCCCTTTTCAAAACCCTCTTTCTCAGTGTGACATCTACTTACTATTAAGGAATTGGAATTCATCTTTGGGATTGCTGTTTCGTTGGTAGACTGCTTATAATATTGTGTTATTAAAGTGAGCAACGATTTGATTCACTCTTTCTTTTTTTACTGAAAGCTGCAACTCAAGCTGATAATGCATCAACCTTAAAGACCATGCATTAAGCTTTTCTTACGGCCTTTTAGTTTTTCCCCATTGCACCAGATGCAGTCCCAATTCTCTACATGCATCATGGCTAGGCCCAATGCACCTGTCGTATGTGATCATTCCCTGTCCTTCTCAGATATTGAAGCATGACAGCAGTCTGCCCTTCTCACTTGCACTTTGAAGAAGAGAAATGGAAGCCACATGATGTGGGTGTGGGTCACTTTCTTTGAATCCCAATAAAAACACAAACAGTATTCACCTCAATTGCCACATGAGTGGTGATTAAATGCCAAAAACAAGAAGGGGCAAAAACCCAGTTCAGGAAATTTGATGAAAATAATAGCACAAATCTTAATCTGAAAATCGTTCGATATTTACATGATGGTAATACCATTCACAACATTTCAACTGTTTACAAGGATTTACTCATTCTTAACTTTGGGAGGAATGCTTCATTGCTGGTCATGAGTGACTTCTTCAATCTCTCTGACCATGGTTAGAAAGCTGAGTAGATAACTTAAAAAAAAAACAAAGCATTCAGCCAAAAGAAGTCCCTTCATTGGTTCTGATTTTCCAGTCTAAGGATTTCTTCAATGCTCAGCCCTAGTTTCAGCATTCTGTGGATCCTGTTTCCTAAAGTGCTATGATCCTCAAGGCTGAAGCCTGAGAAGCTGTCTCAAACAGGAGGAGGATCAGGTCCTTCACAGACTTGTCATTCTCTCAGCTGTCCCACAGCATAGTCATCAATTGCATCAACCACGTAGAGAACCCAGTCATTGGTAAGGCTTTTGTCGAAAGCAGCACAGCATACTCCTCCTTGGTGATTTCCTTGTCAAAAAGCACCAGGTACATGATCATGAAAACTAGGCATGATTGAACACAATGGACCCGGACCATCACTAGTGAGAAGTAAAATCCTAATGTTCTTTAACATTCTTTGTTTCTAAAGAAAGTGATTTAGCAAACCTCATCATCGTATCCAAACACAAGATTCTTAATCGTCAGTACAGATCTTCCACTTCTTTCACGCTCAGGAAATCTGACCTTTATTTGCTTCCTTTGAAATAGCTTCTCAAGTTGGTCCTCATCCTGAAGTTTTTCCAGCTTTAATACAAAAACAATTAAGAGAGAGTTAGAACACAGATTGATTAAAGCTATGAACTACATACAACTTAGAATTCCAATCTTCAGCTCCTGATTTACTCATATATAGATCAAATACTACATTCAATTAGTCATGGGTAAAAAATTCCGGCTGTCAGTATCGATAACGTACTGGCTGCAACTATTGATGCAATAAGAGATAGAAATAATTTAACAGCTAAAAGCAAGAAAATAGAAAAAAGACTTGGTCATGATGTGCATGTTGATGCTAGACATGACAACTTGGTCCGAAGAGTGCACAGGTCAAATCGGTCCTCATACATAGAAATGACAGATTCAATGTTTTAGTGCACCCATTGTTTCAGTGCAGCCTGTTAACAAGAAATTCAGGATAAGATAACAGTCTCAGGTGAATGTAAAGAATATGATGCTTTTGCAGCAGTATGTGTACATTGAAGGTGCGAAAAATACTGGTAACTGCATCAGAAGCAGCATTGATCAAAAACATGACAAGAGTGGGTGCACACGTGTACCCCATGTAATGGTGTGGCCCATAACAGCAGGTTGGCATAAATTTCTAGAAACCAAAAGAATAAACTATTGGATATAAGAGATGGCAGCTAAGAAGAGCCAAACCATGGTGAACGGAGGACAAAAGAACTCCATATTTATGTTTTCCTCCAGATATGAAAAACAAATGCCCAATGCCCAACTAATGGATAGAGAAACATGAATGTATGATCCACCTTACTTTGTTTTTAAGAACATTACAAGGACAACTGTTAAAAATGTGAGGTTGACTTTGACATGGAAAAGCAGCATCTTGATGAATCAGGAAACTCATTCCCATAAAATAATTTTCACAAAGCAAGTAAATCAGATATTATCAAATGTTTATGTGCAATTTCAATGGTAATTAAAGTCTCCACCACCCACCCCCACCCACCGCCCCCCCTCTTTCTCACTGATAATACTCTTAACTGAAAACTTAGGACACAATTCATACAGCAATTTGAACAAATTCATGATAATTTTTCATTTGTGATTTCTTGATATAATGATATAACATGCAACCAACCAAGCACAGAGCCTTGATAGCATGGGGTAGCCTAACACAGTCAGGCCTCGTATGTTGTTATGCAGCAGGGGGAATTGTCATGAAAAAAATCCCCAGTTCCAGGTTTCTATTAACAAACCGAGTTTTGGGGGAAATTGGAAGAAATCGACATACCTAAATCTGTTCCAGCAAGATGAATGTGGAGATTCCCAGTAGCAAAACCATCGCCGTTAATGAAAATAGGAGAATCTCGGAGTCCTACCAAATCTCTGCTCCAGTACAGACATCCTCCTGTCCCATTGCTATAAGCTGATGCAAAAGCGGTGCAAGAATAATTGCTCCTGCACCTTGATTCACAGTCCTTGACACCTAGAATTGGATCTGCTTCGTACCGTGATTTATCCAGGAACTTAATGTCGGTCACCTCATAGAATTCATCTTCATTTCCACAAATCAAGTTGGTCTGCCTCACGCACCTCGCTGATGATCAGTTCAATCATCCATTAGTCGAGAAGAAACCTTGCAAACAATTGTAGCGAACTGAAGCAGAAATGTTGCAGCGAGCATTCGGACCACAGGCGTTATACTCCTCACACCTCACATTCATCTCTGGGTTGAGCCCACCCCACCTAGAGAGACGAGATGGGACTGGAAATCAACGATGCTGTTGCCAAATCGACGAAGATGGGACTGGACGAGATCGACGGGCGAGAGAGGAGCAGTTCTTCTTTCGTACGGATGCTGGAAGCCGAAAATCGACAATGCTTTAGTTTTGGCAGGGGAGCTGTGGGCGGAAATGGATGGGGTGCAAAGCTTTCGCAGGGACGGACTCGTTGGCAGGGGACGGGAAGCACTTGGGCGGGAAGGAAATCTGCTTTTGCCCTTTCCCTCTCTCCCCATTCTGCACGCGTCGAGATTGGAATTCGCCTTCGTTGAATGGTCAGATGATCCGGTTGCACCGAGTGGGGCTGGCAACCGAGCGTTTTGAAGATATATATATATAGGCACACACATAGGAAAGCAGTGAAATGATCGGTATAGCCGCATATATTGAAATTATTGAAATTTTCAGTATAGCTAGCGTACGAGCCGTTTGATGAAGCGGGCAGGATCTAGGCTGTTGAAGGGGGGTTGCAAGTGAGGGAGGGAGTCGAGGCATGCTTTTAGACGTGGGCTTAAAAAAAAAGAAACACGCATGTACGAAGCGAAAAGACGAACATGACTACTTCTCATCTTCCCTCAACAAGTAGAAAATTTGCAAGGTCAAGTGCAAAACGCTACCTCTCAAACCAAAGAAGAAAACAATAGCAACAAATAAGAAGACAAACAAGATCTTGCATGATTAGAGCTCAGTGAAGTCGGTCGGGAAGCAAGATGATGATTCAACCATGGCTGCCAAGACGGTTAGAGCACCATCTTTTGGTCAAATGAAGCGGTTCACTAGTGGGTGGAATACGTTTTTGAATTTTGATTAGAAGGAATTTGTGGAGCCGTCGGAGAAGCACCAACGTGGATTACGACGAGGATTGAAATTTCAGCAATGAGGAGTTTGAGGAAGATGATGAGTTTTTTCATTGATTTTTTTTGAGTTGTCGTTGTTTAAATTGATACAGAGGTTTGTAATTTGTATGTTTATATAATCAATAGATAGAAATATTTCTTTTAGACCATTGATTTGTTGTGTAATTTTTGGGTTTTTATCTTTTGGATGATTTCAATCTACTCTGTAACTTTTTTTGGAAGCTCCATTTCAATTAAATGACAAAATCTTTAATTCTGACAGAAGGAGCAACACCCCATCCACTCATGTGGATTACCGACGGCCCCACATAGCATAACTCCCAAAGCCATAGCTCCCAAAGCTGGATTGAAATTAAAAATCCAAAGTTAAGTTGGTCATGTGCAAAATTATATTTTTGAACTTGCATCTTCAGCAATAACTATATCCAACACTTAGGATATTGATTCATTTCGGACTTAGTGATAGATTTTGGACATGAATGCTGGGTTTTTGGACATGGAGTCATATTTCAGACATAGAGGCTGAGATTTCAGACATGGAGTGAGATTTTGGACATGGAGGCTGAGTTTTCGAACGTGGAGTGAAAACCCAGCCCTAAAACTCATTAAAAACTCACTCTATGTCTGAAAGAATCCTCCATCATCAACCTCATGTCATGTTATGTGTCACCATCATCATCAATGCGTCGGTGGGAAGATTGGAGTAAGCAATTCAAAGAGATAGAAAGTAATGGGTTGGCGATTATCAAGATTCAAATAGATCAAAACAGGAGAGTAGATTGCTAGGCTTCCACTTGGAGAGAATGGACCGTCCATGTGGACCAACATGTTAAAGGACAGCTATTAAAATCATCTAGGCATGCTTTCCATGCGTTATATGTACGATGCTCTGCCTACCAAATGTCATACACAGTTTTGTTGGAAAAAAATGGACTTTCATTTCCCTCCTTTCCACAAGATTCAAGAATACACGCTAGATGGCAAGTGAGCTTGTCGAGAGTACTCGTCTATAATTGAGTGACTAATATTTGTATTGATAAAACATGAAATTGTTGATCTTGGGATTAAACTTTTTCACTCAAATTTCACATAAAATTAGAAAATGAAATAAACATATTATTAAATAATTATTATCTTTCTTCGATTGTAATTTTCATGATTTATTATTATTTTGAGGCTACCCAACAAACCATAGAATATGTTATCCAAATATTTGACTGCATATTTGGTAGCACAAATAGTCATGCCCTCATAGGAGAGGAATGAGTCTAATCATACAAACAAAAATAATCAAATAGAGCTGAAAATGAAATTATAAGTCTGTTTTTTTTATTTATATAAGCTCTAAGCTATTTCAACTACCTATTAGCCTTAGCAAATAAACTTCGACTAAATCAAACAAGTCTAATGGTGGACAATCCAATTTCAACTTCACCGCTTTTTTTCCCACCACATTGTGTGAAACACGGCTTTTTTACCTACCAGATACGTTTGACCCATTGCCTATTCACACCCACTTTTTCTCCAAAATAGCAGAAAGGTCATGATTACTTATTGGGACATGAACCGAATGAAAAAAAGTAAAATTAATAAATGGCTTGCCATAAAGGTTGGTGATTGACCCATAAATCTACCATATGCAGTTTGGTGAAAGATGGTGTTTGCTGTTGTTCGCCCAGTCATAGCACGCACCGCTTGGAAATGTTCTTCTCAGATGGACTTTCCATATATCTATTAGGCCATACACCATCAATGCCTGCAATGATGCAATAATAGGCTATAATAGCCAACGTTTCCTTTCGATATATATATATATATATATATATAAGGAGAGGTAATGATTCAAAAATATAAAATTTTAATATGTATGTCATATCATAGAAACACGTTGGGGAGGAGCTTGTTAGGTGCACACCTTATGTTGATAATGATGGTGACGCGTGATATGACATGAGGTTGATGATGAGGATATTTTCGGATATAGAGTGAGTTTTCAGTGAGTTTTAGGCTAGGTTTTCACTCCATGTCCGAAAACACAGCCTCTTCCGAGCTCCATGTTCGAAATCTCACTTCATGTCCAAAAACACAGCCTCCATGTCCGAAATCTTACTCCATGTTCAAAAACCCAGCCTCCATGTTTGAAATATGACTCAATGTCTGAAAACGCAACATTCATGTCCGAAATCTATCACTAAGTCTGAAATGCATTAATATCCTAAGTTTTGGACATAGTCATTGCTGAAGATGCAAGTTCAAAAACATAGTTTTTCACATGACCAAGTCAACTACGAATTTTTAATTTCAATCTGGCTTTGGGAGCTATACTATGTGGGGCTGTCAGAATTTGCATGAGCGGATGGGGTATTGCTTCTCCTATCAAAATTAAAGATCTTGCCATTCAATTGAAATGGAGCTTTCCAAAAGAGCCACACAGTAGATTAAAATTAACCAAAAGATAAAAACTCAAAAATTACATAACAAATCAATGGTTTAAAAGAAATATTTGCATCTATTTCATATATGAGCATACAAATTAGAAACCCTTATATCAATTCAAACAACGGCGACAAAAAAATTCTCTTGAAAAAACCCATCATCGTCCTCAAACTCATCATCGCTGAAATTTCTATCCTTGTCGTAGTAGTATCCACATCGGTGATCCTCCGTCGGCCCCACAAATTTCTTCCAATTGAAATCCAAAAACGTGTCCCGCCTGCTGGTGAACCGCTTCATCTGACCCAACGATGGTGCTATAGCTGTCTTGGTAGCCATGGTCGCATTGTCATCTCTCTTCCCGTCCGACTTCGCTGAGCTCCAACCATGTAAGATCTTGTTTGTCTTCTTATTTATTACTATTGCTTTCTTCTTTGTTTTAGGAGGTGATGTTTTACACTTGGCCTTGCAAATTTTCTGCTTGTTTGAGGAAGATGGGAAGTAGGTTAGGCCCAGTGGGAGATGGGAAGTAGTCATATCCATCTTTTCGCTCCGTACATGTGTGTTTCTGTTTTTTAAAGTCCACACTGAAAAGCACATCTCGGATCCCTCCCTCACTCATAGCCCCCTCTCAATGGCCCAGATCCTACCTGCTCCATCGAACAACTAATATGCCAGCTACACTAAAAATTTTAGTATAGGCAACTACACTGGATTATTTCCCATATAGTTGAAGATTATTTATAAATTTTTTATGAGGTTTATTTATAAATTTAAACAAAATTTTATTTTCACAAATTTCTGTTAGTAGACCTTTGTTTGGTACTTGAAAGGGTTTTATTAATTCTAGGAAAGGTGTTCCCAAAATTATTGGTCCGTTAAGATTTTTAATAAGAATAAAAGTCGATTGGAATGTCATTCCATTTTTTATTACTTCTGCTTCAGGAACTTTATATTTAACTTTGAGTTTTGCTCCTCTGGCACCCATTAGGTTTTTAGTAATTAAATCTTTGTATTTTTTAGGAATAAAATCTTCTATCATGCAATTAGAATATGCTCCTGAATCTATAAGAGCTATTTCTTTTATATAGAAATTTGAATTTTTATTTTTATTGGATTTATCCATTCTTGTGATTTTTTTTAAAAATTTGTTGAACAACTTCTTGTTCTTCTAGCACTTTTTGTGGAGAAGTTTCTAGTTGAGAAATTTTCCATTTTATTAATTCTTTTAAAAATTTTATTTCAGGTTTTACTTCTCTCATTTCTTCTTTAAGTTCTTTGACTTTTTCTTTTAAAGTTTTATTTCTAATTTATCATCTTTGGGATATTTTAAAGGTTTTAAGATTTCATTTAAATCATAAATAGTTGTTGGAGGTTTCTCTTTTTTTTTAACATATATTTTATTTTCATTAGATATTGTCATTGGACATTTAGATCATTAATTTGATCTGCTAAGTTTAGAAGTTCTTCTTCATAACTTGTTATCATATTTATATTGTATTCATTGTCAGTTTCTGACTCTTCTTCTTCTATTTCATTAATAGATGATTACGAATCTTCTGATTCATTGTCTGTACTTAACAAGATGTTCTTCATATAACCTTTTATTTGTTCTTCAAGTTTTTTATCTTCATGATTTATCTTATTTATTTTCTTTTTTATCTTTTCTATACATCTATTAGCATAATGGCCAGATTTTCCACATTTGTGACAAATTAATTCTGTTTTTTCTTTTTTAATTTTCTTTCTTTTAAAAGGTTTTTCTTGTTTTGGTTTTTTATAATATTCTTTTTTATTTTTCTTTATAGGTTTATATCTTTTAATAAATATTTTAGAAGATTTTTTCTTTTTACATTCTTAGCAAGATGATTTGAGTTTATCAAAACCAAATTGTTCATAGAATAAATCAAGTTCTTTATAATTTTGTAAATTTTCATTTTTTAACTTTTATTTTGGTTTTTAAGTCATTACATAGAGCTATGCCTACTTAGTTTATTGAATTTTTTATATCACCATATGTGAGTAATTTTCACTTTATTATACCACCTTGTATATTTTTAATTTTTTCTTTAACTTATCTATTGAAAGAAGAAGGTAATCCATCTACAAATCTTTCTTTCCAGTAGTTAGCATATGCATCAATTTTCTGTAAGACTTTAGCCATATATTGGTCTTTATAATATCTAAATTCAAATATATTTCTACATTTTAAGTTATTTAAAAATTTTATTTCTCTTTCATCTAGGATAGTTATATCTCCTAGAAAGGCTCTAGCAATAGCATATACTAAAGTAGTTACTGCATCTGATTCTAGTGGAATTTCTTCCTTTTTCTTATTTTTATCATCACTTTTTACTTCTTTTATCTTTTATATAATTCCTATCTTTTTCTAAGAGGACATTAGTCTACCATTTATGAAGCCCCGCATTAAATATGAGTGGTAAGTGGTTGGCAGCCGCATTAACATGGTAGTTGGCAGCGAAGATATCCGCTTATAAATTCAGGATGGCAGCGCGGCAGCATAGTAGAGAGGGAGGGAGGGAGAGAGAGAGAGAGAGAGAGAGAGAGAGAGAGAGAGAGAGACGGTACAGAGGAGAAGCAGTGAAGGAGAAAAAGAAGAGAATTGAAATAAGTAAGATATGTTTGATTTTTAGCCAATCCAATCCATTGGATAGTTATATTTTACATGTGTTATGCTATCCTGGGAATTTGAAAGAATTTAGATACATAATTATGTTTTAATTGATGATATTTTCTATCCATTGAAAAAGAAATACTATCAGATCTCTATGTAATTGAAAGATTTAAATATCACTCTCATATTTTAAAATGAACCTCTCAAGATGTAGAATGAATCCTACGGCTCGGATTCAAAGAATATAGTGTATATATACTTTTATGGATGAAAAATGAAAATGAAATTCGTATACTATAAACAGTAACCATGAACAGTATAAATAAATAGTAAATTTATTCACATGAACAGTGAATAGTGAATAGTAAATATTGAATAGTGAATAGTGCATATGAATAGTATCAGTAAATGATAAATAGTCACTAGTCAATAGTAATAATAAATAGTAAAGTAAAGTTAAATCATTTTTCCCTTGTAGGAGAATAACTATCTTTGAAGGAAAGAAATTCATATTGCTTGAAATTTAAAATATTTGGAAGTGGAAAGGTATAAGAAAGTCTTACGAGGTAAAAGTTTAGTGCAAAAGCTTAAATCTTTGAATTTTGGGTAAGTAGGAAATAATTTTAAAAACTTATGTAAATTTCTTTTCCTATTTACATGACTTTTATGCAATGTGTTTGGATCATAACAAATTATGTTGAATTTATATTTTGAGCTCTTGATTTGAATGATTAGAATGATGCTTTATTGTGTTAAACATGCTTTACACATTTTTTCCATATGATTTATTATTTTATAAATTTTACCCCACATGTGTTTGATGGAATGCCTAAGTGAAAAATATGTTTTATTTATGGACCTTGTTAGGTGAGTCTAGAGCATGCATGACATGTTAAAGTATTGGAACCATAACTGTGTATATTAGTGATGTTGCATGATGCATGAAAATGGGCCTTGGGCCACATGTGATAGATGATACATGGCATGACATTTGGTATGCATCATACAAGATGACATGGGTGATTGAAATATGCATATGATGATGATGATGATGGGGCAGTTTGCTCGGCTTGTATGGCCAATAAATGAGCCTGAATGGCTAGATGTGATAAGATGCACATGACCTAAGTAACAAGGAGTTTGATTGGGCAAGTATGTAGCATGGGTATGAGATACACATGAGCTGAGTAATGAGGGGTTTGATTGAGTTGACATGTGACATGTTCGTACCTGGATTTACATTCATGATATGATTTGAGAGTACTTGTTCATGTTGCATAATTGTTGCTTGTGTGAGTCTATGTAATAGCTCAAGATTCATGGACATGGCATTAGGTTGGTTATGATCATGGGATTGGTCAATGGTTAGACTTGGTCGATGTTTGTAATTTATGTAAAACCTGATATGAATTTTATAACTCTGTTGGATGTGATTAGCCAATGGGTAGACAAGTGATGGTTCAAGTGTGACCAAAAAAAGTTGTTTGTTGCTTTTACTTTACTATTTACTGAGTTGCCCAACTCACCCTATTTTAAAATCTTAATAGGTTTACCTGAGGGAAACTAATCTGGGGTTGGAACTCCAAGCAGGGAGAATTGAAGCGATCTAGTTAATTGTGTTATTTAAAATAATATATATGAGTTTCGTGGACTTATGAGATACGCATGATCATAATGTTTATTATAAGACATGTTGTAATTTGTATTTTTGATGGGAGATCATTTGTATTAAAAGATGATATACTTTATTCAGTTATGTACTTTTATCATCTGTATACCTTGTGGATTGTGGCTATTGGTATGGTTATAGTGATGTGGTTGGTGCTTGTGAAATCCCTACTCATTTAGTCAATCTTGTGGAAATGATTGGTTGATTAGTAAGTAGTGTTCGTTTCGGTTATTATTGACTGGCAAGGTGCTACACCATCCTTTTAAGGATCTAGTGAGAACTTGTGTTATTAAAATACAAGCTTCTTTTTCACTTATGTTATCCGTAGCATAGGTTGTTGCAGCCATTGTAATCTTATAAAGAACATCTATGATTTGGTATTTTGTCATACCATCAATAATCCAAGCATAGATGGCACAGGCTGAGAATTTATTCTGAACTATTTGAGGCATTTCCTCATAAGACAATATAGGGAAGGTATTCCTATGATAATAAGGTTTAGAAGGATTTCTCCAATTTTCTCTTGGTTTAAATTTTTTAATTGGATTTATACATTCTACTTCTGTTCTTATATTTTTAAATTGATTTTTAAATTTTCTAATTCTTCATTAGATTTTGTTTCTTTAGATACTTCAGTATCACTTTGTAAATGTTCATTTAGAGTATTTATCTGTTGAGATTTAGAAGATTGTCCTATATCTAAGGATTTTAATATATTATTTATTTCTTTCATAAAATTTTTGCTTTTTAAGGGTTTTATTTTTTTTATTTTAAATAGGTTTGGATCTACGATTTCAAAGTTAAATATTGGTGAAATCAGATCCCCAAACTCTTACAACCTGAATTTTCTTTTACATTACTTATTGCCATCATTTGCTGTTATTTTGCATTACACTTTTAATTACTTAGCCTTTAATTCATCTTCTTGATTTAGGACAACTTAGTATTAGTAACTAAACATAATTGAATTAGTTTGACAGTTCTATATGGGATTGACCTTTGCTAAGCACACTGTACTTCTATACACTTGTGCATTTGTGGGGAATTAGAATTTGACCATCAAGTTTTTGGCACCGTTTCCGGGGATGGTTTCCAATTGATTTAATTAGATTTATTTACAAATTTTTTTCTTTATTGTAGGTTTATTATATATTGGATTTTTAGTTGTTTAATTTTCTTTCTTTTTATTAAGCTTTCATTACAAGGAAGAAGAACATGTGGGAGAGGAGACCTTGGAGGAAATTATGGTTTATATGAGATACTTGGGGCGAACTTGCAATAGAAAAGTGTTAGAGGTAGGTCTAGAGGAATGTATAAAGTGAATGCTAACACTGAGCTTTCTATGCAGATGTTGAAGCTTACTAAATAGATAGAGATGATGTGCTCCATGATGATGAATTAGAATCAATCCATTCTTGTTGAGGTATGTTCTATTTGTGGTATTTCTAGTCACTCATATAATATTTGTCCTTCTAGGCAGAGTTTTGCAGATTTTTTAAGACAAGCCAATGCGATAAACTTCTACAACCAGCAACCTTGTGATAATCCATATCTTAGTTGGATAAATCATACCAATTTTTCATGTAACTACAATCAGAATCTGATTCAAGATGGAACTTATGTTCAATGAACAAAGCCAACTCTAGAAGAAACATTGCAAAGTTTTATCCAGGCAACCCAAACTTGGTCCCAGATAGATGAAGTATCATTCCAAAATACTGAATCAAGTTTTCATAATATGAAGACAACCATGAAGAAGATAAAGACTTATTTGGAGCAAATTGCAAAGGCTATGCAGAGTGAAACATATAGAAACTATCAAGTCGGCCTGAGCAAGTGAAAGTAGTCACAACATTAGGAAGTGGTAAGGTAATACATAATAAAGTTGGTAATGTAATTAACAATTCTAATATTTTCGCAGATGATGAAGAGGAGGTAAGTGCAAAGAGAGTTGTGTTTCCAATTCTTAACCTTTAATTCAACTACAAGCCACCACCACCTTATGATCCACCTATCCCATTTCCTTAGCATTAGGAGCTAAACAAAGCTGTTGAAAAAGCTTGTGATGACAATGAACAAAATATAAAATTAGATGTTTTCCCACGAGAAAAAGTTAGTGAGATGATTGAAAATTCTAATGAAGGCTCAGAAAAGGAGGAGATTAAAGAAAAACCTGAACTAGAGCAATTGCCTCATTCTTTAAGGTATGCATCTATAGGTAATGATTTATGCTTTCTAGTGATTGTTTCTTCTTATTTTATAGGTAAGGAGGAGGACATGCCCATGCAATTCTAAGATCATACTATGAAGTTTAATTTTTTTAAAGAAATGGAGTTGTCCAATGAGAATAAGAATGACTTCAAGATGAATGAAGTGAATGAAATTATGGAGGACTTTTTAGGAGAATCTATAAACATAGTTGAAGTAATACTAGTTAATAAATATGAATTAGAAGATGATGAATTAGTCAGCTATGTTTGTCAACTAGGAGCAACCGCTACCAAGTTTCAAGGAATCGGATCATAGAAAGGCCAAATCTCAATTCAAAGATGGAATGCCATAGTTAGGTTGAGACTTTAAATCAAGCGCTTGTTGGGAGGCAACCTAAGCTTTTTCTTAATTTTTTTTCTTTTTCATATCATTTAGCTTAATAGTGTGCTTATTTATTTACTATTAGGATAAATTATTTTTGATTTCTAGTTATTGTGTGTTATAGAAGGAGAAATTCTGATTTTAAAGGATTGCAGATGCTCTTCCTAGTGTTAAAATGATACCAAGCTAACTCCAGAAGAAGAGAATGTGAATGCACTTTATTCAGGGAGACTCTTGATCTTAAATTTCTTTCATTATTTCACATTGAGGACAATGTGAAGTGTCAGTTGGAGGGTATTTTACATTGCATTTAAGTGCATTCAGTTTTGAGCAAGCATTCAAGTGCATTAAGTTTTTGGCAATTTTTTTCAAATTTAGGTATAATTTTGATGAGCTGCACTTTTGAAAGCTTAGCTAAGAAAATCCAAGAGCAATTGTGCTAACATGCTGAAACTGAATTGGTTAGACTAACAATTTTATCTTGATAATCATTAACATATGCTAAGTTTTTGATTACCATATCACATGATTTAATATGAAGGATAAATGTTACCTTGTGATTTATTGATTCTTGTGATAAGTCCTTTTTCATGACTGATGAAAATTTCATTAAGCACATTACATCATGATTACGCAAACTATATATTGATTAATTAATGATGTCGTGAATTCAGTGACACATTTTGGTTGACATGAGCATGCTAGGACTTGTTTGATTAACCCTCAAGGAAAAATCCTAGATAATATATTTACTTGGAAGTAATTTAAGCATTCTTTAATTAGTTTGAGCCTTTCAAGCTAACCTATTACATTAATTATCACTAGTGTCCCCATTGAGCTTTAATAAAAAAATGACATTTGTAAAGCATATAAAAGACCACCATTCAACTTTTCTTTTTTTAGCCTTATCATTCAGTCCTTTTCAGCTTAAAAAACCATGTTAAACCTATTAAGAGACATATTTATACATGATGATAGAAAGGTATATGAGTGCATAAGAAGATAAGTTTGGGGTCATTAAACAGATGAATATTGAAAGAAAAATGAGATTAAAAAAAAAGAATCAGTGAGGATTTATCCTTCAAATGGGGGGATCACGTCTCCATGAACTCAACAGGCAATAAGTTTGGAGATGTG
>JAYJMB010080041.1:2504-12829 GCA_036873735.1 Pouteria campechiana
TGGATTTCAATTATTAGTTTCTCTTTGATTAATTTATGATTAAATTGTTTTAGTTGATTTAGTCATCTTTTAAAGGACTCAGAAGAAAATATTTTCTGTCTGTTGAAATTGTATTTCTTTATGGATTTCAATTATTAGTTTCTCTTTGATTAATTTATGATTAAATTGTTTTAGTTGATTTAGTCATCTTTTAAAGGATTCAGAAGAAAATATTTTGTCTGTTGAAATTGTATTTCTTTATGGATTTCAATTATTAGTTTCTCTTTATAAGTGGGGTTGCATTTCCGATAGCCACAACTGGAGGAGATATCGAAGTATTGAGAACCTTTTTACGCTATTACAGATGACTTCTCTTTCAATAACAGTAAAAGGTTTTAGATATTGAACGCCTTTTTTTTTACCACTAATTACAGATGATTTAACTTTTTCTATAATGGTAAAATGGTTTTAGATGTTGTCTGAAAGGTCAAAGAATGACCCCTCCTGTCTTAGTTTTCTTATTAGGAAAAAAGAAGTTTCTAGATGAGCTTTATCATTATGCAGGAGCACAGATGAAATTTTATTGGAAGCATCCATTCTAGTTTTGCCAAAATCATGAATAAATATGTAGGAGGAATGTGTCCTTCTCGAATGCAATTGATCTTTGTGCCTGAATCAAGTAGAACAGTGTATCAAAGAACAAGAATTACCTCAATTGAAAAGTTATATTTAAATTAAAAATGTTCCAATATAATTAATAAATTTAAGAAGGTTTCCACCCTTCCCCTTGGTGGATGGTACAGGCTTTTGTGAGTTATTACTTAGAAGTTCATGGGTTCATTTCTTGATTCGGCCTTGTCCCTATTTTTCTTAAGGGTAAGTTGTTGGAGTTGCAGTTGAAATGGCTCCTACATAGTTGGACTAAGATAATTATCTAACCTTTAAGTTACCTTGAAATTTGGGTAACTCCAATATCATTTCCTACTAATTCTGGCAATTTACAAGCATGTGCATGCATTAAAGACGGAAGGATAGAGTTTATCAGTTTGATATTCTGAAAAGGCATCTAGATTCTTTTCATGATATAAGTATCCATCAAGGGAAGGGAAAAGTAGTTCATTATCTTCATATTGCTGTTCAACAGAAGGGCTTTTTAAGTATCTTCTTATGGTTATGGAGGGATTGTTAAAAGAGACAATGATAACAAGCATCAACTTTTGTCTTTTTTAGCTCCAGTAATAATAAAGTGGAATTTTTTTTCGTTGAGGTTATGTGCATGCTTATACTTTTAGCAATCAATCAGTAGGGTAGGGTGTCAAAATGTGGATTGTCCATGGCTTTAATTGTCATGATTGGCTGTTTGATGGAAATATTCTATCCATCAAAACTCAGTTGTACTTGTACCATGTCATTATTTGTGATCTGGTTTTATGTCAATCAAAGATCGGTTTGAAATAACTAGAGGGCAAATGGTAAGTTTATCATATCCTCCAAAGGAAGATTTCTATAACATGGAGTTGATTTTGACTTATGTCAAAACTCAAAAGCATTTGGAAGGGGCTGGCTATAAACTGGTAGGTAGGCATCTGGGCTATAAGCTGCCAATGGAATTTGCTGGCAGGGATGACTTTGCAGAATGGGCAAACTGAGTTGCATTGATTGAAAGCTTGAGAAGGCAAGAAGACAATAGCAGTAACCCAAAACTGTGTGTAAGTTTATGGGAATAAGTAAAAAAGGGTGTCTTGTTTAAATCAGTGTATGTAATGTTGATATTATCGACGATATTATTGTCGATAATATCGTTTTACCTCCCCAACGATAAAAAAAGCCTATAAAATTGATACTATATGTTAATTACCATATTTATCAATATTATCGCGATAATTTCACCATAATATTGTTGCTAGTGGGAATAAAGCTTGGCAGGGACGCACGGGGGGCCATTTTCGGCCACTTTGGTTCAACCCCCCCCCCCCCCTTCCACAGACAAAACCCCATTTTTTCTCCTCCCCTCTCTGGTTTCTACATCCTACCATAAAAAACAAAAGTTCCATTTGTGATTTTGTGGGAGAAAAACTCCCTTTTCAAGATCAAATTTGCATTTAATGTGAACAATGTTTGGACACTACAGTTAAATTTTTTTTTTCGTTGTTTTTGATGTTTATATGTTTCGAAATCATGTTATTTATGTTTGTATTGCATTAAAGTGTTGATTTAAACAGAACCAAATCCATCAAATTTTGCAGATTGAGGATGAATACGCGATTTGAGGAAAATCTCTAGATCTTTTGATTCATCCCAAATTAGTAATTGTTTATGAATGAAAACACAAATTAAACATAATATTTGTTGAATATAACAGATTTTCAGCAATTTTTTTTTGTAAAATTACGAATTTTGGGGCTAAGCCCTAAAATTACATTTTGGATAATGAATAATGCAATTAGTTAGGTGTTTTAATTAAGGATTTTTCTTGAAACAGATTTTTCATTTTTTATAATTTAATATTAATTATAAATAATTTTTAAAATTGTAAAAAATATAATTAATTCTTAAAAGTTGTAAATATATTTTTTGAGTGGTTTTCAAAGTCTAGAGCCCTTTTTTAGACATTTTTGGATACATACATTGTGAGGATTTACATTTTAAGAGTGTCTAAATCTTAAAAAATGTTGATGTTGTGTAGATGAGAAAGAAAAATCAATTTATTTTGATTTGACGTGTTTCAGTCAGCTTATATGCATTTCTCATGTGCATATTCATTATTCATGTATTGGCGGATTTTTTTAATCCAATTTTTTGCTCAAATTGTGTGTTTATATTTATCATAATTTATTACAAAGTTTCACTAAAAATCTCTCAAATTTTCTCAAATGTTCTATTTTTTTCTATTTTACCGATAAAGTTCCCGGAAAAAACGATAATATCTCTGATAAAAATGATAATATCTTTTTTCCAAACCATCGATAAATAGGTATTTATCGATAATATGAACACTGGTTTAAATCTGAAGTGATTGCATCCTGAACAATGTAGTCAAGGACAGGAGAAGGGACCAAAAGTGTCTTGATCAAAATCCACTGTGTAGGAAAGAGGGGAAATGGAGGTGCTAAAATTGTTTTAAATTTAGGCACTGTACCTTCAAGTGCCCGGGATGGGAATCAATGAAATTTGATCGTTAGAGATTATGAAAGATGGGGCGAGTAGCATGGAATGGGGTGGTTCTGTAATTGAAGATGGATTGTTCAATTTTGTAAAAATACATCCGATCATTTTTAATGTTTACACAAGAAGTGCCCACTAGTGGCTCCATGACAACTTCCACTGTGCAAGTTGATGAAATGTGAAATATCTGCAGAGGATTTTTGTTAGTATTAGTAATCAGTGGCAACATATAGGTATTACACAACATTCGATCCAGGTGTAACATAATACATGTTAAGAATAATACTCCTTAAAGTCACAAAACAGTATGGTGGTTTTGGATTGGAAGCTTCAATTGGGATCTTGAGTATTTTTTCCATCAACTACTGTTGGTTAATATGAATTAGTCTTTCTTCAGGATGTCTGGTGACTCTCCTTACTGCTCATCTTTAGTTTAAAACACATCATGTTTTGGTGTCAATAGATCTGTGTTATGCATATTTTGAAGGGTATGTCATTATATGAAAATAGAACTAAGAAGCTGAGGAAATGACAGAAGATGAGGAAATCCTTGTGTTGCATACCAGGCTGATCAGCACAATGGATTTGATGCCAGGAATAATTGTGAATCAAGCTAAGAGAGATTTGTGCCATTGAAACTGATTGTTATATTAAATAATACAAGGCAGAAACATCACAAGAAGGATGTGGATGATAAAAGCCCACTTTGTGGGTTTCTATATCTTGCCTTGAGGACTCCATATGACCTGTGCCTAGAGATATGTAAGAGAACAAGATCTTTTGTCTGCATTCATTCAGCTAGCTTTTATTCTTTGAATGACATCCTTCTTGATCTCTTATGAATGACAGTTGAGCAAATTGAAAGTGGCCTCTGGTTATCTTTTTTCCCCTTTGTTTGGGTATACTTTCCTGGTGTTCCAATTGAAGTTTCGATATGCCATTAGAAGTCATCTGGATGAGATTTATATGTTGAGGAATCTTGTTAATCGTGTTTTTTAATAATGAGTGATTATATTCATAATAAGATCTTTAATATGATAATAGCAACATGTTGCATAAACTAGGAGTTTCGTGCAGTCTGTAGTACTAGAAGGAATAGCGCGCATCTAGCAGGAAGCAATCATGGTCTTTCGTTTGCTCTCTTTAGTCCATTTTATGTGCCATTGTGTTGGTGCAGGGTTGGTGAACAGTGTGTGGATCTGAAAGTTCTTAATTTTAGGCATTTCCCTCATTGATTTAATGTGAAATGTTAAGTTTCTCCTCTCCTAACAGCCTTACTGTTTGCACATGATTAATTATTTTTCCCATCAACAATCCTATATATCATACCAGTATTTTGCCTTTATTCATTTTTTTCGCCAACATCATCACCTTCCCTATTTATGTCACTTATGCATTCCCTCTTTCATCATGTTTTTTTACACTCTTTTACATCAATATAAATGCCCTCTAATGAAGTCACACATGACCATGCACGTGAAAAGAATAGGAAAGTATGTAACTGTGGGCCATTGCGATGTTTACAAGGTGAATAAACCATTCAAACTGTTAAGTTACTGAAGAATTACAAAAGTTTTAGCCTCCAAATTTTGTCAGTAATCAAAGGATACCATTTGCTCTTTCTTTTTTGTGAGATGTGTTCCATAGTGTGTATACCTCAAAATTTTTTTGTCCACTTCTTGACAGGACTGGATACAGATGATGAACAATGTGTCACAAATAAATTGTTGTCTATTCTATATATAGCCTTTTCCTCATGTCATAAGCTTTATGTTGTGTTTTTATAACTCAAAGAAATTCTTAAGAGTTTACATGGGAATTACTTCTAAAGTTTTAATGAAGATATTGTTGCATTGGTGGCATTTCGGAAAAACTGGACCATTGCAATGAGAAGAGCTAGGAGGAAGATGTTCTGCCTTTGCTGTTTATCCTAGAGACCTGTTGCATGGAGACTTGCACCAAGATAGAGACTTATTCAAACTGGCAGTATATGATGCCATGTATGGTGAATGGCATACAATCCAAGTCTCACCCAGTTGTTATTGTGCTGTTGTTATTATTATTATTGGGGCCCACATGGGAGTTAAGATGGCTGGATAGGATCGTTGCATCGAGTCTTGGGAACTAGGTGGAGTCTATAGTGTTTTGAGTTGTTTGGGTTAGTATTGATTTTACTCTCTATTTTGTTGTCTTCATGTGGATTCCTTGTGCACTAGATGGCATCCTGATTGGATGAAATTTGGGCGCATTTGGGAAACAACCCTTTTCACAATTTGAACTAGTGCAGCATTGTTCAAATCTGGCCTTGTGTGGGTGAGTTATGGATCAATTACATCAGGTCCAACAGTTTTTGGTGCAATTTTGGTCAAACTTTTTTTTTTTTATAGTTATTAGTTAATATTTTTATGAGGTTTATGTTATGAACCCAAAAGTTAATAGTGAGTGATGTTCATAGAAGTTTTTCATATTTTCTGAGTATTTGTTATAGGATTTGATTCTGTAATGCTCGTTATGATTACCTAGGTTTATTTTATTACATATCGTTGTTGCTAGTTTTCCATCTTCATAAACTACAAAAGCAGCCTCTTCTTCAAAAGCCCTAATTGCCCCAACAATAAACCCTAGATTTTCTGTTCGATGCTAGCAAGAGGAGTGGTTTATTTAGAGATTGTCCTGCATCAAAATGTTTACAACCAACACATCATAGGATTTTCTTAATGTTTTTGAGTCGTTTTTTGGCATCCTTATGTATGCATAGGCGTTAAACAGGAGTTTCTTACCAGATATCTGGTGCATTAGTGAGATTTTATCATCAACTATTAAATTATTCAACCTAATTTCCTAGTATTACCTATGTGTTTTCATATATACACTAGTATTATAACTATGACTTTGTTGATAATATCTTTTCTTTTCCGATCACATTGTTTTTTTCTTTTCTTTTATTTGCTGCTAGCTTCGAGATGGCTCCATACATCAGGGCACCGTTACTTCTATGGAACCAAATGAGGGGACTTTTGTGCTGCATTCTGAATCTGAAAAGGTATATCTGGTTCCATGATTGCCAAATCATTTAACATGTATACGTTGCTATTTTATTTAACAAAATATGCATTCTTCAGCTGCCTAGCAAAATGCTATGTAGAATGTGTGCAAAACATGTGACAATCTCATGTATATCTGTCTTTTTGTTATGGAGCTGAATTTTTTCTATCATTTGCCTGTACAGAAGAGAAAAATAAAGCCAGTCCATGTTGTTGATGTTCCTGGGCACCCCCGACTGCGACCCAAGCTTGACGAATTCTTGCCACAAGCAGCTGGCCTTCTTTTCATTGTGGATGCCTTGGACTTCTTACCAAATTGTCAAACTGCTGCAGAGTAAGTGATGATGCCCCACATATTTCTCATCTTTATATGGAAAGTGTGCATATTTTGTGACGCTTGGGTGATTTTCCATTTGGAAGGTATTTGTATGATATCTTGACAAAGGCATCAATTGTGAAGAAGAAAATTCCTGTGCTGATTGTATGTAACAAAACTGATAAAGTGAGTGCTCACTCAAAGGAATTTATCAGGAAGCAACTGGAAAAGGAAATGTAAGGCCTAAATTCATTTATTACTTTCATTTGATTCAATGGGTTATAACCTGTGATCTCAAGACTTTTATGTTCCACATGTTACTGTGATTGTGGTGGAAGTAGGATGGGAAGACCCTATAAATCTATTCCTTTGCCCAAGTAAATAAATAACAGTATACAGCTGTATCTTTCTCCTTTTTGGATCTAGAAAAGGCAACTCTGTGATATTATCTGTTTCAGAAGTTGACCTTGTTAGTTTTTGGACCTTATAACGGCGGTTTATGAAGAATGGCAATGTTCTATAATCTGATGACATATTGGATCACCATATAGTTGTGGCAAGGTTCTATGATCCAATTATGTATTGGATCATGATATAGATGAGTCAGCATGTTTTTTAGCTGGGTCAGTTGTCCATGTCTTCATAAAGTTTGGCTGGGGTGCTTTAATGTTTATTTTTATGCTCAAGTTTGTGGAAATGCCCATAAGAATTTCATTCCTCAAAGTGGGAAGATAGGTTGGCTGGAGGACTTTTTTTTTATCCACTGATCAAAGTATCAGTAATGATATCAATATTAGTGCTGGTAATATCATGTATCACTATCATCTATGGGCGATACAGATACTAAATGGTCAGATTTGTATGTTTTGCTAATCATATCACTAGCAGGTCCAACTTAAATGCTACATTGATAATATATCAGTTATCTCTCTACATTTTCAACTGCACTTTGATTTGTATCATTATATTGATTATAATATCATCAATTTTTTTTTTTTTGGTATGGAAGCTTGCAAAGAATCTTGTGGATTTTAGGGGGAAAAGAAAAAAAATAAATAGAGAAATTAGTTTTCATGAAGGCCCTATTTGTTAACAGGTAAAAAAAAAGGAAGGAAAGCCCTTTCTTCCTTTCTCCACCCCCTCCTAATCGATGTGACATCTATCTACCTCGACCATCCGAATAACCTTTTTTTTCTTTACTTATAATTAGCCATATTTTCAGTCACCAACTATCTTTTCATCTAAAAGTGTATCTATTTGATTTATATTCATTTGATTTCCAATCGTTAACCTCATTTTTTCATATCAATTTCTTTCTTTTCCTCCCTCTTTTTCAAATTGTACCTTCTCCTCATCTTTCACTCTTTTCCTGATTCCTGAAAGACCTTAAATTCTTTGACAAGGTGTAATTTTGTCTAGTCTGTTACAATTTGATATGTATTTCTGACATTTTAATAATGAAATATTAACTGTTTTTGCTTAATTAAACTGTTGACATCCTGTGGTTTAGAGCTGTACAATATATCAAAACTTTGAGCAATTTAGTTGTTTGTAACATCTTTTTACTTTTAGGGTCTGTTTGGATAGTGTAATAGAAAGAGGTTGTTATAAAAAAGTGTAGCAGGTGATAATATCAGGTAAATAGTTTTTAATGAAAAAGGAGAAATTATTGAAAATATAGGTACTGATGAGAAAAATAGGCTTATTAGAGTTGTTAGAGGTAGTTGAAGTGTTACATGAATCTCAAAAGATGTGTAAAAAGGTGGCTATTACACCCCCTTCCTTTTCCCATCCCCCTTCCTATTACACCCAAACTGACCCTTATTATTTTTTGTACTTTGCATTACATTTCACTTTGTCTAATTTGATGGTTTGTTAGCAGCTCCAGTGATTACCATATTTTTTTCCCACTGGTATCCTTGGTGATATAATTTAAGCCCCTACAGAGTTAACCTTCTTAATGTTCATATTTGTGATTTTTTTTCATGTTTCAGTTGCCAAATGTGCAGATCGAATTCTTTTAACATTATTTAAAGTTTTAATAAAATACTAATTCCTTTTCCCCTGTGTTCCCCCAGTGCTATTTGTTTTTCTCAGTGATAGTATCAGCAGGACATGTTCCTCATTTCTAGTCAGTGCTACATATAGTGATACCAACTCTTAGACAATTAATTTTGTCTGAATCCCTGGGATCATTTTGATGCATCAAATTAGTGTGTTTTACCAAATGGAACTTATTTTTTTGATAGTTGATAAGGTTGTCCTTCGATTGGGATTGCTTTCTTAATTCCTTAATCTCCCTATTTCTTTTTTATGTTGCAGAGACAAGCTAAGGGCCTCCAGAACTGGTGCTTCAGCAGCTGATATAGCAGATGAATTTACTCTTGGTGTGATTGGAGAGCCATTTGCCTTCTCTCAGTGTCACAACGAGGTGACGGTTGCTGAGGCCTCAGGCTTGACAGGAGACATATCCCAGCTTGAGCAGTTCATTAGGGAACAAGTTAGGTGTTAGATTTTAGTGAACTGGCAGCTTGCTTGAAACCTTTCCAGGCTAGGCAGTGCATTTTTCTTCCATTGCAGGGAGTAAGATCCACAGCTCAACAAAGGTTGTGCCTGCTTCAGGCAGCTAGTCCAAATCCCCCTGATTTTGTCATCGTCTTTGGTTGATTCCCTGACTAGAGATTTTAGAATGATCTGTTGCTGAAAGTGGGCAACCCCAATGTCTTTGTTTTGTTCTCTGCAGCTATCATTTCCCATCAGTTTTATCTAATTTGCATTTATACATCAAGAGAAATCATTGGAGGAGAGCGTGATCCCAACTGCAGCTGCCTCATGAGCTAAATTCCTTTCTAGACAACTATGAACAGGGAGAGAGAAATTTGCCTCTTGTAACGGTTTTAGATGGGATTAATATTGAATAATGGAATATTAGTTCAAGCATTTTTCTCTGTAGTTTTGCGCTGCACATGGCTAGAGGATATAAGATCCAAGCCCAAGCTGAACCAGGACGAAGGTTTAGTATTATATTTACTAGTGGACGAAGTGTACTTGGCCATCTGTTTTCAATGTTTTTGTTTGTTATCTTCGAGCCTAGCCAAGCAGTGTAATTTGGGGTGGGTACTTCGAATTCAGGCTAGTCATGAAACTCAGCTTGTTGGACTTTGTATGTTATGCTTTTGTAGGGTGCCGACAGCTTTGTCTATATTTGTGCGAAAAGCAGGAACTTATGAGAAAATCTGAATTGGGTACAACTTAACCAAATGACTAGTCTCAACTGCCAAAGTTTCATAGCTGTGCACAGAATTTTATGTTGAAAACTTGCATAAGCATTCCTGTCAGTGGTAAATCTCAGAGAAAAAATATTGCTGAAAAGGGGTAAGAAGGCGGAAGAGGATATCTGAAGGAAGTGGAACACATGCGGTGCTGGACAACAAAACTTTTGGAGAGGCCACTGGAGGTGGAAGAGGAAGGAATGTAAGTTGCTACCAGTGTTATCAGAATCGGATGGCCTGCACCCGATTTTGTGATGGGATTTTGGGGATTCGTATGTTCCTCTCGAAGCGGTCTTGGTGGATGATATGATGGGCAAGGTCTCTTGTGTTGTTAGCAAAATGGCAGAATTAAGGGTGAAGCCAGAAGTAATGTCTGGATTTCATTCTTATGAATTTCCTTGAAGAATGAGCAAATAAAAGCAATTGTACGTGTGTTTAAAGCGATGTATTTTCCATATGAAAAGCACATTGCACCAAAAGGCACATAAATAAAAGGTTATTATGAAAACATTTTTACATCAATTTCAATTATATATTCTTTATATTTTA
>JAYJMB010080052.1:0-22098 GCA_036873735.1 Pouteria campechiana
GGCACCTGCCTCTTGAAGATTCCTCAAGCTCCTCCTCCAAGTTCCAAGAGAATTCTTCTTCCAAAAATCCTCTCTTCCTGAAAAAGGTCCCCTCTATTAGAATAATGAGGGGTATTTACAATTTTCTTGAGTATAGGGGCAATTTGAGAATTTCTAAAAATGATTCCAGCTTCTGTTTCTGGGCACTTTGGTAATTTTTGTAAAAGTGCATGGGTGGTGTTGCTGCAACTGTGCCCGGCCCCGGCATTTCAATCTGTGACGTTGCACTTGGCTGGACTGCAGCTGCGGCCTTCCAGCAGCGTCGCAGCTATGACATCTCAGCTGCTGCACAGTTCAGCGAAACATTCCTGCTGCCACGTTTGGAAGAGTGCTGGGACGTTTGGAAGAGTGTTTTAGTTGTGGCATTCAGCGCGGCATTGTGGTTGCGGCAGTTGTGCTTCTCAGGGACATCCCAGCTGCAGCATTCAGCCTGTGGCGTTTCGAATGTATGTCAGTTACGGCACGGTCGAGATGATAATCTTCCTCGTCGGTTGCGCAGTCCGGGTCATGTTACACGATTTGCTCCGCTCGCCTATCCATTTGCGTGACCCGCTCAATCCAGCGCTTGCACGACCATAGGGGAATGCTGCCTTCCTGACCATAACCTAGTGAACTCTTTGCCGCTGCCTGGGGTGGACGTCATAGGCAATTGACGCCTCCATTCGCATGAGCCATCCTCGGCTTCATCTGCGTGACTCGGGTGGGCAACCGCTCGTTGCTAGTTGACGTCGCTGCTTGCTGAGTGGGAACATCGTCGTCAATTGCTTGTTTGCTGCCATCGCCGCAGCTAGAGATGGGACCAGATTGCACCATCCACTGTAGTCCGATGCTACCATCACGATCGTCGCTTCCTAATCGAACATTCTACTGCCACAAAATAGGGGGGGTCATTTACTGCTGCCAACGCTTCCACCGGCGATGCTGTCCCAACACCGGTTGTATGACACTACATCCACCAGACACCTTGTTTTTGGCTGCCACAGAATAGGGGAGTCATTTGCTGCTGCCAATGCTTCAGCCAACGACGCTACCCATCTCTACCAGCGCTACCCGCCAATTGGATGGTTGATCGAATTTGGCCGAATGGCTGGATTTGATTTTACCGCATTGGATACTTGGTCCAGTTGTCAGAGGAGTGTCATCGACGCTGGACCAGCCTCTCGTTTTGGCCTCAAAGTAGGTGTGCGGTTTCGCTGGCTGACGACCGAACACCCATTCAGTTCCGTTCATCAAGCTTCTTGAAGTGTGCTGATGTTTTTAGGGTCCCCTCCCACGTCGTGCTAGTTGGAAGAATCACTACCCATTAGCCTCCGCTCCTCACGTTGCTGCCAACGTCCAGGCATTGCCCACCAGTCCACTGCCATACTGTCGATGACCAGAAGCTATTTCGCCGCCAACGTTTCAGCCAGCGACACCGTCCGACGTAGGTTGCACGACACTGTCACCACCAGACACCCTATTCATGGTTGCCATGGGGTAGGGGAGTCGTTTGTTGCTGCCAACGCTTCTACCAGCGACGTTGTCCATCTCCGCCAGCACTGTCCATCGATCGGACGGCTGATCGGATCTGGCTAAATGGTGGGATTTGATTTTACTGCATAGGCTACCTGGTTCGGTTGTCAGAGGAGCATCGTCGATGTCGGACCAGCCTCCTATTTTGGCCGCAAAGTGGGTGTGGAGTTTCACCAGCTGACGACCGAATGCCTGATCATCTCTGTTCATCAAGCTTCTTGAAGTGTGCTGATGTTTTTAAGGTCCCCTCCCATGTCGTGCAGCCATCTCTGCTAGCTGAAAGAATCCACTGCCCATTGGCCTCCGCTCCTCGCGTTGCTGCCAATGGCCAAGCATTGGCCACTGGTCCGCTGCCATGCTATCGATGATCGAAAGCTGCGTTACCACCAACGTTTCCTCCAGCGATGCCGTCCGACGCCGGTTGCACGACACTATCTCCACCGGATACCCTATTCGTGGCTGTCACGGAATAGGGGAGTCGTTTGCTACTGCCAACACTTCCGCCAGCAATGTTGTCCAACGTCGGTTGCATGACACTGCCACCACTAGACACCCTGTTTGTAGCTGACGGCATCTCTGCGATGTCACTATCTCCACCGGACAGCAGCATGGTCGTGCCCGTGGTCGGCTTTGTCCATCTGTTGGTGGGCGGAACCAACAGTGTGTCAGCTTCGTGCTCAGCAGCATGGCCGGCGGCATCATTATCGTCTCCCTGCCAACGGGCGCAAGTCATGATGCCGGTGATGCAAAGGGGCTACTGATCGAAACGTCCACCATTGCCACTTTGTGCTGCCGCACTTCGTTCACCAGGCTACTATCACGGTCGCTATTCACTTGAACGTGGTGTGGATGATTCTCCATACTTTGGTTTGTTTAGTGTCTCAACAGGGTATATGATTCTTCAAGGTCAATTCTTTCTTCTTAAGAATACCCCTTAGCAATTAACCTTTCCTTATTTCTTATAACTAATCCACTTTCATCGAGTTTGTTTCTGAATACCCATTTAGTTCCAATTTCATCAACATTCTTCAGTTTTGGAACTAATTCTCATACTTTATTCTGTTCAAACTGGTTAAGCTCTTCTTGCATTATAATGATCCAGTTTTCATCACTTATGGTTTAATTGATGCAAGTGGGCTAAATTGTAGAGATGAAAGCATAATGACCACAAATGTTTTGCATGGACCCTGTTGTTTTGACACCACCATAGACATCATCTATAATTTATTTTCTCTCATAGGTACTAATAAATCTCAAATCAGTGGGAGGTTGATAGGGAACATTACCTATACTTACCTCCTCCTCATTGTCTGAAATTTACATATCTTCATTTTGTGGCATCTTCTTAATCTTTCAATTTGAGCTTCTTCATATTAGTTGCAGCTTCATCTGTATCACTATCACACACCTTTCTTAGGATTACATTTGCTTTATCAAATTTAACATGTATAGACTCTTCTACAACCTGTGTTCTCTTAATATTACTCTAAATGCCCTACTATTAGAAGAGTAACCGAGGAAGATAGCTTCATTGCTTTTTGGATCAAACTTTTGAAGATTATCCTTCCCATTATTCAACACATAACATGAACATATAAAGGAATGAAAATATGAGGTATTGGTTTTCCTTCCTTTTCAAAGCTCATAAGGGGGTTTTCTTTAAGATTGCTCTAATGGTAACCCTTCTCAGTACATAACAAGTTATACTTATTACTTCTCTCCAGAACCTTTTGGACAATTTATTTTCATTTAACATGGTCCTTGCTATTTTCTAAATTATTCAGTTCTTTCTTTCCACAACTCCATATTGTTGAGGAGTTCTGGGGGATGAGAACAATGGTGAATTCCTTTTTCATCATAAAAGGCAATAAATTTTTTGGTTTTGAATTCACCACCATGATCACTATAGATAAACACAATTAAAATTTATTTCTCATTTTGAACTAGCTTTGAAAATGTATAAAACATTGAAAATGCTTCATCTTTGCTAGTCAAGGGAATCACCCATGTGAATCTAAAATTGTCATCCTCAATGACATATACATATCTTTTTCCTCCATGGGTGATAACATTTGATGGTCCAAAGAGATCCATATATAATAATTCCAGAGGTGTAGAAGTAGATACTTCATTTTTTGGATGGAAAGACACTTTGGTCTATTTTGATAATTGACAAGATTTGAATATTTGATTTTTATCATAATTTAGTTTAGGTAGACCAATCATGAGATCCTTTTTCCACAAAGATCCCTTTTATGCCATACCCATGGGTCATCTTTGACTATGATTAAGCATTTTTCAATGATATCATCTACTTGTACTAGATAAATATTTTCATACCTCTTTCTGCTAAACAATAGATCATTGTCTACATTGAATACATTACATGCAGATGGTTCAAATACAACTTTGTGACCCTTGTTACATAATTAACTAGTACTTAGCAAATTATGTTTGAGTCCTTCTATATATAATACATTCTCTATGCATGCATTGAATTAACTATAAATTTTACCTATCCTTTTGATGAGGCCTTTGTCATTATCGCTGAATACAACTGTTCCTCCATTATTGGCTTCGATTCTTTGAACAGCTTCTTATTTCTGGTCATATGTCTTGAGTAGCCACTATCCATAAACCAAGAATTGCCAGACATAGCTTTCAAACTTATCTGCAGTCAAAGCAAATATTCTTCTTACCTTTTGGTACCAAAGGATTGGGTTCAATGGTGTTAGTGAAATTGTGTGGGCTAGACGATTGTGCATAATCCTTGGGTTTCCATATCATTTTTGCACCTTTTCCTTGCATCTTTTTGGCATAGTAATGATATGCTTTATGTCCAATTTATTGCAAAAGTAGCAAGTGTTTAAAATTCTGCTTGGTTAATTATATTCCATTAGTTTCTTTACCAAGGGATATCTTATTAACCTTCTAATGTTTGGACAATTTTATCTTTCTTCTGTAAGGTTTATACCCTTGGACCAACCAGCAAATTTTTATGAATTTTCATCATCTGAGTACTCACAACCAAGTCCTTCTTTACTAGTTTGACCATCATTCTCATGAACTTGGTAATAAATTCTATTGGAATTGAGAATTTGCTCAGCATACTATTTAATATCTCTATCTTCTCCTTTAAATTTCCAACCTCTTTTTGTAGAGATAGATTTTTTTCTGCCAGAATTGAATTTACTTTGATGGTCGTATCAAAGTGTCTTTTTTTTTAGTAAATTTCTAGCCAAGTGATTTAAACTTATTGAAAAGAGAGTGCTATGATTGATGTAACTCATCAAACTTTTTACATTTGACATAAGTACTATTCAAGCTTAAAGAATCAAAAATATAAGAGTAATAAGAGTTTACCTCCATCTCCAACTCAATTGTACATTACTACTGATTTGTTCTCCATATGGGCCATGCAGCATATTCTTGCGAGATGTCCAACTTCATTGTTACCTTTCTCACTTTAACTTGTACCCAAGGAGTCTTCATCATTTGCGTACATTCCTTTGGCTTGGTTTCTCAATAACTTCTTGAAATATTTATTTTCTCTTTTTTCATCTTTCTCATTCATGTTCACCTTTTCTTCTTTTGGACACTTAGGAGATGTGTTCTATTCCTCCACATTTATAGCATGTGGGGGAGATCTTTCTTTCTTTTAGCCATTTTCTTTTATTGTCTAGGTTGTCTTCTTGAGGTGTTGCCTATGTTGCTTCTTGCGAACCTTCCGAAGTTTTTGACTAACATGGCCATATCATCTTTAAATTGTGATATAGGGTTACTAGTGCTCTCCTTGATCATCTTGAGAGTAATACTTTTATTTTGCTTTGTTGGCTCCTCTCTCTTACTTTTGATCAGCTTGTGTGATATCAGTGAGCTAATGAGATCATTCACTTGAAGCACGTTTAGATCCTTTGCTTCTTCTATTGTTGTGATCTTCTGATTCCAGTATTCTAGTAGTGTCCTTAGTATCTTCATTACCTATTCAGAATTTGTGACTTCTTTTTCCAAACCTTTCAAAGCATTAGCAATTTTTGAAAAATGAGCATACATTTCTGATATGCTCTCCCCTTCTTTCATATTAAAGTTTTCTAATTCTCTTATCAACATATTCCTTCTAGTTCCTTTGACTTGTAAGTATCCTTCATATATAGACATTAATTTATCCCAAATATCTTTTGTAGTAATGTAAGAGGATACTCTAACAAATTCAGTTGAAGATAATCCACAAAATAAAGATTTCATAGCCTTTGCATTTTTGAACCGAGATGGCCTCCTGTTTAGTCCATGTACCTATTTCAGTGGTGGGAAGTGTGATTCCTATTTCAATGGCTTTCCCAGATTCTATATCATTGGTGATAATGAATTGCTTCATCCTCAACTGCCAGTAAGTGAAGTTGGTTCTATAAAATATGGGTGGCTAGGTAAACTATTGCCCCTCGGTGAATATTTGAGAAGAGGATGATGGGTTTGTCATTGCATTGGATCACTATAAGTGTTTATGCAGTCAACTTTAACACTACTTATTGGTCCCAAAGCATAAGCAAATACCCAAGGGAGGATGGGTGAATTGGGTACTTCAAATTTTGCTGAACCCTTTTAGGATCAAACATCCCTCTATCAATCAATCCAATCACTCAATTAACGTACAAATAAATAAAACATAGAAAGTTTTTTAGTAGTTTGAGTTAACACTCTACTCCAGTCTTTCAAGAATACTTTCCTCTTAGTGTCTTGGATTCGACTATCTCCAATAGTTGACATACAATCAATGCGCCCTGCATTTTTCTAGATTCTAGCTCTAGGGGGTGTAACTATAGTGCTCCCTACACTCTTCTAGATTCTAGCTTCAAGGGGTATAATCACAGTGCTCCCAACACTCTTCTAGATTCTAGCTCTACGGGGCATGAACACAATGCTCCTAGCACTCTTCTAGAATACATCTCTAGGTGGCGTAGATAATAGCTCTTGTCTGCACTCAGACAATTACAACTCTTCTTGAGTCTAGCCTTAACTCCTAGCTTAAGAAAATTACAATGAATTAATATCAAAAGTTAAAGCACTTAAAAAAATACTTCATAATAAGCATAGGAGAAGATTTCTGAAGATTAAATACAGAAGTAAATAATCTTCTCGAAAGGTGGTTGGGAGCCTTCAAAGAAAGTTGATGAAGATTTGAATGCAAGGCTCACAACTCTTGAAAGATTCAAAAGGTTTTAGCTTAATTCAGTAATCTAACGCCCCCCACCCTATGCATTTTTACCATACCATGTCATGGTTAATACGGGATGCTACCACTTCCCTTCTCATTAAGGGAAGGTTTACTATAACTTCCCCATTTTCTATTTCTAATGGAAATTCTGCCCAAAATTTTGGCAAGGTCTACCTTGTATTATATGCATATAAACCTGTACATGCACTTATGAATCATATAAATTTATATTAAATAATAAAACAAAATATCAATATATTCTCGAAACTTCACATAAACTCCAATAATTTCCCACATCCCAGAACCTTCTTAGCCTCATAATGACAATACATGTATCTAAATTAAATTACATCTATTTAAATCTATTCATAATTACGCAATGACATGCTCATCATTTTACAACATCATAAATAATTAGAATACCTCTCAGTTTAAATTAATACAATTTAGAATAAATACATATACATATACAAAATTTTCAATCTACAATTTATACAAACATAATAAAGTCATTGTCTTCAAATTCCCTTGCTTGACCTATCAGCTAAAAACATATAATAAATAGCATGAGTTTGAGCAAACTCAGTAAGTAGGCATGACAAAAAATAATAATAATCAACACTTATAAATGTGAGATTATCACGATCATAACATTCACAATCATGTTCAAAATTCAATTATAATACATTATCTTTTTGTTCCACTCCACAGTTTCTCAATACCTTAATTATATGATATCATTCACCATAGTACAATATATACACTTATTCCAATGCTAAATTAGGGAATGTTCTCTATTTTCCTCAAATCAGGCATTTACATGAAACCTTATGAAGCAAACTATCCATCATAAGCATGGGATTATCTTTTATTTCTAACAAATGGACATCTATACACAAGAAGAATAAGTATCATAAGACACTCTTTCAATTCACATCATAAATCTCATCATAATCTAAACATTAATGACTTCAATTTAATGAATAGTCTCTATCCTTAATCCTTAAGTCTTCACAAAATTCATATAAATATCAGGCATAAATTATCGCTGAATCTAAACTTACATATTCATAATAAATGGGATATTCACTATCCCCAAGCATAATATACAAGCCCAGATGTAATCAATTGAACAAAATCACAAACATTCATATAAAAAGGGGCTTACTTAACTCGCATTCATTTATGACAAAACTAAGATTTACGTGATGTCCAAAATCGCTATTCATATTATTTATGCTTGTAAATAAATCACTACAAACAACGGGACAATTACCATCCCTTTTTAGTAATATAAGATAGCCTACTTACTAGAGTGAATCTCTATACACTCCTCAAGCTCCATATCTTTTCATTCTTCTCAGATCATCCTGTATAGGGTAACAATCTCATTCAATTACAAAACAACTTAATTAATTCATATCAAGCCTATAGATTACTCTTTTTACACATCATTGATCACACAAGGTTATCAAATCTTCATTCATTGTTAATTATTTTCCTAGGCACATAAATCATGTATTCCATACATTATATTAATAAACCTCTCATAATCAATTTCAAGTTGCTTTATGCCTAGTTACTCTTATAGCCTTGTGTATAGAAACATTTATCATGCAAGTTATAAGTATCATTTATTTTCTAATAATTCAACATGGATAATCAAGGTAATTCATACCCATCCTCCTGTAATTACTTGACAAGTCATTATACAAATGCCTTAATGTCTTACAAACATCCACAACTTACAAACTATTCTCTCACATGGAATTTGGGTCTTTCATTCCCAATTATACATCATGAGTTCAATACATATTCAACATCAATTCTACCTCAATATCATGTTCATTCTGCTTATAATTCAATTAACCCAAGCATACTTACATTTTTATACAAAATCCCCATTTACTAGTTATAAGTGATTGTTCACAACCAGAACTCATACATAATCTCATTTTATCAACTATAAATCATGCCACAACCATTGTAATCAAGTTATTATGTAAATTCCCTTATCAATTACATCATTTTATACCAATTTTAGCCCTAGGGTTACTATTCACAAATGGGTTAATATATAATCACACTTTTCATGCTTAAATAGTCCCAAAAATGTTATTATTTACAAATTAACCATCTTTCCCATAATTTCAACAAGCAATACTCATCATCTTCTCCAAAATCCTCAAAATCTCACTGTTCACAGACCCTAACAAACATAACGACCCAATGTTGAATGGGGGAAAGGTAATCAAACAAGTCTAAAACACTTAATCAAGTAACTAATCACTTTCTCCCATGATTATTACACAAAATCATGAAGTTCCCCAATTGTTCATCTTCTCCAAAACCCTAGCCGACTAAATCATCAATTTGAATAAGAAAACGAAGCTTACCTTGTTATTTGCATGTGGCTTCCTCCTTAGCACATGAATCCAGCTCTAATTCCTCACAAATCATTGATGGGCCACAATCACTCAAATTTTCATGCATGGAAACATGTCTGAATAGCAAAACAAGACCCAAACTCATGGGTTTCCAAAGAAATGAAAGGATTTACTGGTTTAAATCATCAAATCTAAAGTTTGGTTGATGGGTTTTCATGGCTAAAGGGTGGGGAAAGAAGAGGAAATGGAATGGGGACAAAATGAAAAGGAATGGGATAAAAAATATTGGTTGCACATATTTATCCAGCACCAGCGCTATCGGCTCTACCTATCTACCTGCCACCTCCGCCCTTAACATGGTTTGGCACTGTCGGCACCAGTTTCATTGGCTGCTTTTTATTTGCTCTTTTTCTCCACTTTTTACCATATTTTGTTGATATATTTAATTCATAACATTTTTCATATATTCAAAAATTAAAATACACATTTAAACCTCTTTTTATGCATCGTAAAAATGCAAACTTTATTCTCATATAACTCCAAATAATGTCCAATTACTTTGTCTCATAAAATATAACTTTACATTTCAGTTCATTTTAATCATATTAATGCTAAGGCCCAAAATTTAACACCCCAAGTATTACAAGTAAATGCTCTCAAGAAGGGATTGAATATTTTTCTTAATTGTTCTTCTTCTCCTCTTGATCCAATGATATTAAATTTATAATTGCTTTGAATTTCAGCTATTAGTGGTAGGTGAACTTCATTAATAATGGAAGACTGTTCTAATTAACATATTTGAATTCTCTATCTTCTGCTTAACTCTCATTTGTAGGAATGCCAGTAGCACTGACCTTGGTGAAGATGATTTTCTGATTCTTAATAAGTATCAGTTGAAGAGTTTCTACAATAGCTAATCCTTTCATCAATATTGAAATACCCTCATTAATGCTAGATGAAGATGAATAAATTAGTTTATCTATTGCTCATCTTCATTTATGATAGACAAAGTATCTGTCTAGTTGTTCATTAGACAAAGTCCCTTTGTCATCTAGTTTGTTCATGGCAAGTAGCAAACAAATCTAGTTATCGCAGATGATTTATCCTTCCAGCACTTCATCTGTTGGCTAGTCCATTGCAAGTAGTAGATGAATCGTGGAGGTATAGACGAATCACCTTTCCAGCAGTTCGTTTATTAGATTGTCTGATCTAAGTAACAAATGAATTGTATAAGCGTAGACGAATCATCCTTCTAGGAGTTCATCTGTTGACTTGTCTATTATAAGTGGTAGATGAATTGTAGATGTGCAAATGAATTATCTCTCTAGTAGTTCATCTGTTGGATTGTCTGTTGTAGGTAACAGACAAATTGTATAAGCACAAATGAATTATCCTTTCAGCAATTCATCTATTGGCTTGTCTGTTGTAAGTGAAAGACGAATTGTAGAGGCACAAATGAACTCTGTTTGTCTATTTTAACAAACAATCACTGGCTTGGTAAGCTATTAAATTGCGGCTCACCTATGATAGATGAAATTTATTATATGCTCGTTGCTTTGCATTTGTCAGAGATAACCTTTACTTTGATAGTCAAATGGTGACTCAGTTGATTCCTTTTCATTTGAGCTTTAACTGTATTAGTACTTTATCTTATGCTTCTGCACTTGCCCAAGCTATTTATCTTTTCAGTCAAACAAATTGATTCTTAGGAATATTTTTGGTTCTTCTTTGCATTCTCTTATCCGTGAGGCCTACAACTTGATTCTACATGCTAAACTTGATTCTACATGCTAAATGCTTGGCAATAACCATTGGTACATAATCTTTAATTAAGTTTTATTTATCATCAAAACCATGCATTTATACTAACTATATGGCCTTATGAGACTCTGATTATGTCCATTATGAGAAGATTGACCTCCATTAGGTTCTCGAAAGTCTATCATTAAATCATCAATAGGACATTTGTGTAGATGCTTTAATATGGACTAAGTTTGGACTTTTAACTGCATTTGAAATTTATTTTGGAGTTTATATACCATATAAAACAAGGACTTAGTGAAGTTGGCTTGTTCTAGAGATAAATTCTTACATTTTTGAGCTAGGGAGCCATAATTTTCATTAAGGAAGTCACAGGTTTGGGATAATTTGTTAATTATACTTGTAAGTTGTGTATTGGTAACCATGATGGGTGTAACACTAATGGCTCAGAATGAATAAATGTTGCAATTCAAAAGCAAATAGATGAATGTCACTATAATATAAAAATTTACATCAAAGTAGCTAATTTGAAGATGCTAGATAAAGTCATAAAGCAAGTAAAATAGTACATAAGAGAAGGTATCCTAACTTGACCATCAAATTTAAGTGGAAGGAATGTACCCTTTAAAAAGCTCCAACAACCTTTCTCAAGTACCTATGTACAAAACTATAATTTTTGGAAGAAAAGGATTTTAGAAATTTCTATAAAATGAGCTTTTTTGTAATTTCTAGCAAAGAGGTTGTTTTGCAAAGGTTTAAGATGGACCAATCTGCAAAATTTCTAATAAGTGGTTTACTACAAAAATAGAAAGTAAAAAAGGCTGTTTGGGAATTGTGCATAATGAGTTTAGTTTCAAACAAATAAATTAAATAGGCCTATTTGGAAAAAACCCCATAACCCAAATCCCTCTCTTACAATCGTTTCCTTAGCCATCTACTGTAGTGGAGGTGGGTTTTAAATCCACTTGAAGCATCTCCAACAAGTTCCAACCTGAAAGAATTTTGCAAAGCACCTATCAGTGGTGTTTAACATTGGAGAAGGTAGTGACAACTCACGGAGCAACTACATAGATTTCTAATGTTTTCGGAAGGGTCGGAAGTGAAGAAGATGACATCAAAGATTATTCTTGTGTCATATATCACTTGATATGGAATTTGAGGCTTTAGAAGAGATTTTCAATACCTATAGTGAAGTTTTTAGCTGTGTGAGGTACATTGTGGCTGCTAGAGATGAAGATACTATTGATAGTAAGTTTTGACACTTGTTGTCTATTTTTTGACACCTTGTGTTGTCAAATTTGATTGGAGCAGGAAGGTGGCGAATCCAATTATAGAAGAACTTATGGAAGAAGTTGATTCTGTTTCCACATTCAAAGTGCACACACAGGCTACACCTTCACATGTGTATTGCGGATGTGTGTAAGTAGGTTTTCATGGGTAGATTTCAACAAGAACAATTGAGAGAAAATCACCAATCATACTTTAATGCCAAATTGATATAGAATAAGTACGTAGAATAGAAAAGAAAAAGGAAGGAAGAAAGAGGAGAACTATGGAAAAAATTTAGGGAGAATTGGGGCAAATAGAAGTATCAATTTCAATCATGAATTGTTAACAACCCTAATACAAGCTACCCTATTTATAAAGTCAACAGCAAAAACCCTAAAAATATGTGTAATAAATAAAATACCAAAAATAGTAATCTAACCCAACTATAATATTTAAAAAATCCATAATCAAATAAACAAACTCTAGTTTCTACAATCATGCTTAGAATAGGTATGAATTGGGTGCACATTATAATCTCCATCACTCCCACTTCAAATCCATCGACTGGTCTTGCAAGAATCATCTACTTTAAAGCCAACAATTACTAAGATAGCCACGAACCATCATATTCTTCCACTTTGGTAGCCTTGTAGTTTCCGTAACTATTATTCAATTATGCCAACCACTTCGCATGTAAATGTCAATGATCATAAAAGGTTTCTTAGTCACATTCGATGCCTTTTACCTCTACTTTAGACACCTACAACAACAAAAATTGCATAGCAAGCATCAAAAATACCTCTCAAAGCTTCCACTTACACACAAAGACTTTCCAACATTAGAAATCGCTAGCCAATAGTCCCAGTGGATGCCTTCTTTAATTCTAATGACTCCAACAAAGTTTGGAGGCTCCAAGAGCATTGTCAACCATCACCTATGCCATTGGAATTGTCCAACTATCCTTCCGGGGCCATCAATTATTGTAGTTGATGACTTCTAGTGGGTTTTGAATCCCAGCTTCATTCCTGTCTCCAACAAGTGCACAACGAAGATAACAGGGAGAGAGAAGTGTAGGGATTTTTTCAAACAAGCCCTCTTGATTTTGCTATTTGAAATTAAACTCATTTTGCATATTTGCAAAAATAGCTGCTTTAGTTTCTATAATTTATAAACAAATAATTATTGAAATTTATTATATGCAACTCCACCTTAGCATTTTGCAAAAAAGGTCCCTACCCTTTACAAAATTGTAGAACAATCCATATCTTTGCTAAAAATTACATAAAAGCCCTTTATTCAGAATTTTCAAAAAGTCTTTTCTCCTAAAAATTTTAATTTGGTACATAGGTACTTGAGAAAGGTTATTAAGACTTCTTAAAGGATACATTTATGTCAATTGAACTTGAATTAATCTTTTATTTGTTAGTCAAGTTAAGAACCCTTCTCTCATTCATTATTTTGCTTGCTTAGCATCTTTAAGCTAATTATTCTAGTGTGAATTTTATATTGTAGTGGCATCCATCTTTGTGCTTTTGAATTGTATCATCCATTCATTCTGAGCCACTTGCCTTTCACACATCATGGGTATTAATACATAACTTGCAAATATAGTCTAAATGTTGTCAAAACTTGCAAATGTTCTTCTAAATGAAAAATATGAGTCCCTAACTCAACAATGTGAAAAACTATCCCTAGAACAAGTCAACTTCACTAAATCCTTATCTCATATGGAATATAGACTCCAGAACCAATTTCAAATCCAGTTAGAAGTCCAAATTCAGTTCATATTAAAGCATCTAGATAAACGTCTTGTAGAAGATTCAAGGATAGATCTTCCAAAACTTAATGTAGGTCAATCTTCTCACAATAGGCATAATCTGAGTCTCGTAAGACTGTACAATCAACGTAGATGTATTCCTCCTCTTCTAGGTACACTTAAGGGTTACCATTAATCTTCTAGGTACACTTAAGGGTTACCATTAATCTGCAGGTCTTAGTATAGAATTTACAATTAAGAAGTCAAAATGTTTTGAAAATGCTAGAAAAACACATAAGATTAAACCTTAGCAACAAAATAGGGTTCAAGTACAAGACTTCCCTCATTGGCCACAACAGAATATGATAGTTAACTTTAGACATGTCCTTAAGAATGATGATGTTAGAAAAAAGGTTAAACTTGATGTATTTAGTTTTGATGGACAGTTTGATGCTGACATCTTCATTAATTGGATGACTAAATCAGAAAGATTCTTCAAATGGTACAACATGATAGATGCATAGTACATCAGATTTGCAAAGATGAAGTTGATAGAATTTGCCCAACATTACTGATTAGGTATTGAGAGGGACAAAGAAGAAGGTAGAAGCGTATTTCACTACATGGGCTGAAATGAAAAATAAATTGAGGGTAAAATATGATGAAAAATAAATTGAGGTTAAAATATGTATCTTGGTTTCATAAAGACCAACTAATGGATCAATGGATGAGTTTAAGATAAGAAATCATGACTATCACCAAGTACTATTAGAAATTTGATAATCTCTTCTTGAGATGTCAAATTAATGAGGAACGGTGGGTGATTCATACTAAATTTGTCAACGGTCTTAAACCTGAATTGAAATGAGAATTGGTCTTAGATGCCTTGTACACTCTCAAAGAGGTAGTTTATAAGGTGTAACATGGGAAATATCAAAATTCTTCACCCTTTTCCTAGGAAATTAGATATACATCGAGTGAGTTCATAGAGTAAAGGTGATAACAATCCTTTCCAAAAATTCTCTCGACATGTTCGCTCCAATGTTGCATTCAGTCACATCCTTAAGTGTCAGAGATTGAATGTTTTAGATGTTATAGTAAGGGTCACACTACATCATATTGTCCTTATCATACTTTTATAATAAAAGTTGACACAACTAATGATTATGATGATAGGGAGAGTGATTGTGTTATTGATTCATTAGATGATTCCAAGGATCTAGATCTAGAGTATGAAGAGAATCAGTATGCTGTTGAGCATGAAATGAGATATATTTTGTTTTCTCTTGATTCTAAGAATGATTGGAGGCTTATTAGCATCTTTTTTTCATACATTTTTCACATGTGATAACTTTGTATTCAAAGGTGTTATTGATGCGGATAGTTCTATCAATGTTGTTTTAAAGGTTGGTATAGCCAGGATGAAATTCATATATGAGTCCCAATTCTAAACCTTACAGAGTGGCATTGGTAGATAAAACTATACTACCTATCCATAAGAGATGTTTGTTTCATATTCAAATTCCAAATTATGAGGATCAAATATAGTGTGATGTTCTTCCAATAAATATGACTCATTTTTTACTTGGTCGTTCTTGGTTATTTGATATGAAAGTTATACAGTATAAAAAATCAAGCACATAATTTTTTAGATACAATGGAAAATCTTTTTTTTTAAGATAAGTTGATCCATTAGTAAGTGAAAGATCCCAAAAAAAAAAAATTCTTCCATTGAATCCCCGAAGAAAAGACCTTTGCATATGTTGGTTAAAAAAGAATTTGAAAAGGAAGTTAAAGAGTTTGGTTTAGAATTGATGTTGGTAGAAAAGTCTGAGTCCAGTGTTTATTTAGAGGATTTTATTGTTCAATTAACTAAAGTTGTAAATCTTTTGAATGAATTTAAGGATGTAGCCCCCAAAGAGCTACCAAATGAATTACCACCTATGAGGGATAAATATAATGCTAATCATTTAGTTTTGGACTCACAATTGCCAAATTTATCACATTATCAAATGAATCTCAAGGAATGAGTGAACTTAAAAGGTAAGTGGATGAGTTGATTAACAAGGTTTTCATTTGTGAAAGTCTATGTCTATGTTTTGTACTTATCATGTTAACTCCAAAGAAAGATGTGTCTTGAAAAATGTGTGTGGATAGTAGAGTGATAAATAAAATAACAATTTAGTATAGATTTACAATGCCTATATTCGATGACATGATGGACCAAATAAATGGCTCACAATGTTTCTCCAAAATCATTCTTCAAATCAGACACCATCAAATTTGAATTAGAACTAGTAATGAATGAAAGACTGCTTTTAAAACTCAAGATGAGTTGTATGAAAGGTTAGTGATGCCCTTTTTATTGTTAAATGCACCTAATACTTTCATGAGGGTTATAACTCAGATTTATAATTTTTATTAGGAAATTTTTATTAATCTATTTATACGATATCTTAATTTATAGGTGTTCTAAGAAAGATCATCTTTATTATTTGAACCATGTTCTTGAAATACTTTGAGTTGAGAATATGTTAATCTTGAGAAATGTTATTTTTATAACCTAATATATTCCTTCTTGGATTTGACATATCAACTTATGGTTTAGCAATGGATTCTTCTAAGTGCTATCAGTAACTTTCATGGGTTAGCTAGTTTCTATAGGCATTTCATTATAGGTTTTAGTTCCATTGAGGCTACCATAATTGATTGCATGAAAGGGAATATGTTTCAATGGTCCAAGTCTACATATAAAGTATTTTGTGAGATTAATGATCAAAATTCAGCTATTTAATTACATTTATCATCAAAATCAAGCCAAACAAAGGAGGTTTGGATCAATATTTTCTCCCTTTTTGATGAAGACAAAACATTTAAGTGAATTACCTTACAAAAATATAAAACATATAAAGCACATGGGAACTAGACGAAAATATTTCAATTATAACGAGACATACATAACTTCCCCTGATTAAGTTCATCCTCCTCTTGAGTGATTCTAATTCTACTAATCATACAATTTCTTTCCTTTTTTGTCATAATCAAAAAGGCACAAGGGAACTAAAATATGAAAGATACACAATATGCAAAAAAAAGTAAAACTTAAATCATTTCATTGCATTTAATTGCATTTTATTACAAATAAAGTTACATAGAATAGACAGAAGTGCAGCAAAGATGGGATTGTGGATGGAAGGTATGGGTGTGAGAAGATGGGTTACAACTAGAAGTAGATTGTGTTGAAGCCTGATTATGACCCTTCAAAAAATTCTGAAAGCAGGTAGAGGCACGCATCTATTTCTTTTGGGAAAGTCACATTAGAGGAGCCGAAGTTTTAGATAAGGAAAGAGAATAACTGAGGCACTTGTATTACAACTTCTAGATTTTTCAAAAGTTTTTAAGGTTGCATGTGGTATTTTAGGAGTTAGTAGTGGAGGTATTTTAAGTTAAGAGGATCATCTTATTACATATTTCAATGAAGCTAAGTAGAGGTATTTGACATATGATAAAGAATTTTACGTTGTAGTACAAGCATTGAGGTATTAGAGGCATTACTTGTTTCCTCGAGCAATTGTGCCTTATTCTAATTACCAAGCTTTGAAGTATTTGTAATTGCGATGTAAACTTAGTGCCAGACATACTAAGTGAATAGAGTTTATTTAGGAATATACTTTTGTTCTTAAGTATCATGCAAGTGTTGAGAACAAGCCAACAAATACCCTTAGTTGTATAGTTGTCATCTTTCAAACTAAGAGTGTTAATGTTATAGGGTTTGATAGGTCGAAGGTGTTGCTCCTTGGTTAGGCTTAACCCAAACAGGGAGGGGTGACTTGCATTTACAAAATTTTCTTACTAAAACCCTAGTTAGTTCATATTCCCTTGTTTCAAATTGTTTATTGTAAAACTACAATAATCAAGCAATCAACTCAATCACATATAACAAACACGACATATCATTTTTTGAGATAATTTCTTTAGTCCACTCTTTCATGCACACTCCCTTGTGTCTTGAGTTCTACTAGGTCCATCATAAGTACAACCTAGAGTAAATGCACTCTTCTAGATTCCAACAATAGGGTGCATGATTACACTTTTACAAGGTGATTGTAAGACACAACTCCAACAACCAACTTGCTCATTTTGGGCTTGGTCTCCAATACCAACCCAAGGCAGAAAACCAAACTAAGATAAGAATATAATGAGTTACACTTTTTGGAATATCACTTTGAAATGCAGGGGAAGCTTTAATACAAGTTGAAGACACATTTTGATCACTTGGACACTTCCCTTATTATTGTTGAAACTTTTATTGCAAAATTTATGAAGATGGAGGACTAAAGGCTTTGAATGCTCTAGTTCATGAAAGTTAAAGCTCACAAATGCTTGCAACAACTCATCCAATGTCCCAACATTACTCCTTTTATAGATCTTCTTGAATTTCAACTGTTTGAAGTAGTTAGGGTGCATTAAATGTATTAGACCATTTGAAATTTCCAACCATCATAGTCGTTAAGTGCATAGCAAGTGGTTAGAGTATTTGGCTACCATTTGCAGGTGATTGGCCAGGCTGCTTCCATGTAACTCCAGTCTTTTTCACTTGAAAGCCCTTCAAGCCATCTTATTAGAATGTTGCAAGCGAATCACAGGCGACTTAGGTATTTGGTTGTGCTTCTCAAGCAGTTGCACTAGGCAGCTTGGATAAGGTTGCCATTTTTCTAACTTCATTGGTTTTTACATCGCCAGGCGATAAGTAGACGCACCTTGTATTTGACTGAGCTCTAAGGCGATTGCAATGCGCCTTCAAATCGGCTCCGCTTGTGTGTTGTTCAAGGGCAGGTTGTTGGAATCTCCTAGGTGGTTGCCAAACCTATTCGGTTGTGACACCGTAGGTGGTATTGGTAGGTGACTGTCATTCAACTACCAAGGTCCAGTGACAGAGTGTCTTACTGGACCCTGTGCAAGAGGCTGAAAATCAGTTGCAGTCATAGGTAAATGTGCTAGCCTACTCGTAAGCAAGTGGGGCCAATATTTAGAAGGTTTCTGAACTTGAAAGCTCACTAGTCCATATAACACATATGTTATCGCCTTTATGGTTTTCTCAATCATCAAAATATGATTGTCTTAGACTCTTAGTTAAATTCAAGTTACAGCATTGCAATCTTCCTCTTTTTGATGATTGACAAAACCCAACACTTTAGTAAAAGCCTCTCTAAGAGAATCGTAGAAGGAGATGAAAAGCCTGGGAGAATCCCTTATTAATAGATGCTAGCAAGGTTAGTAGCTTAGATTTCTAGGAGTTTCTCTTTATTTGGAGATCTCCAAATCCCTATATGTACAAAATCTTTCATAAGATATTATGCAAGATTTTGTGAGGATTTTTCCCTTATTCTTTGTGCGATATTATGCCTTCCTAATCCTTATCATCTTTGAAGTTTGTAAATCATGTAGGCAAAGAGCCTGACATGAAATTCATATCCTAACCCCACCGGGCGAAAAGTCTTCTTCAAAAGACATTCTCGGGTCCTTGACGTCGTAGGTTGGTGTTCAAGTGATTGTGGGTTGGGGCTTAATTGGTCACAAGTCAAGCTTGGCCTACTGCAAGTCTCTTAGACGGTTATACTAATTGTTTTGCTTCGGAAGTCTCCCAAACTTGCTTGTCTTTATGTGCCATTTCATTTTCTCAAGAGCATTGTTATGCATGCCAATGCACTGTTAATGTGCATATGAATTCTTGGACACAAGGCATTAGAAAAAAAAAGGTTCTTGGGCATCTATGGTAACCATTGAACAGCCTCTGTGGCGTTATATGCCCTTGGCCCGCTTGGTAAGCGAGGTCCAATTCATTAGAAATAAACCTGGACGATTATAATCATCCATTCTATTATAAGCAGAGTCCTAGTTGGTTTAGCTTTATTAATAAGTTAGCAAGAAGTTTGCGTGGGAAGTAATATATGGTTAAAAAGGTTAGATTATGCAATATAAATTGCATGGTCAAGTATAATAAATATGGACATGAGGTAGTAGAATTAGAAGAGAATTGAATATTTTTATTTTTTTTGTTGGATAGTTTTTATTTTCTACAATGATATCAAAGCATTGGTTTTAAGATTCTAAAAATAGTGCCTGAAAGATTAAACGATCGCGCTTTGGTGGTTCTGCAATTGGAACATGGGCACGGTGCAGATCGTGTCTCTAGCCATCACTTGAGCACCATGAAGCGGCGGATGTGACTTGTAGAAGGCGTCCCAAAGCCGACGATGAAGGGGTCCCAAATTTGTGTAGATTGTTGGTGGATTTTTCCGTCGAACAAGAAGTTTTGGCGGCGTGCTGGGAGAGGCTGCCGTGACAGAGGAGAAGCTCACCGGCTTGAATGGAGAACGGTGGGTTTTCGCATTGAAGAAGAAGCCAGTGACGAACAGCTGGTTTGCCGAAGTAGAGGAAGGTAAGAAGCAGTAGTGATGCGTCAACAGCAGCATTGGAGCAGAGTCGTGCGGTGTGACGGCAGTTTACTTCGCCAACAGCGAAGAAGAAAAGTTGGCTGGCGATATCAACCGAGTGCAGATCTCGCCAGGTGTGAAGAAGAAAATAGAGGCAGCGTTTATTTATTTTCTGGTGACTGAAGGACGCAATCCGGTGCGGAGACTACAGAAAATTAGTCGAAACGGCGACGGCGAGCCACTTAACTGGTCTGATCGGCAACCCGACGGCGCGGCGGCAAATGCAGCAGGCAGTGGCGGTAACAGCAATCCATCCTTATTTATTTATTTATTTATTGGGTTTCGTTTGCGCGTACGCGTATTTGGAGGTGATGTGTGGGAAAGTTCTGTTCGACGCAACAGATAGAAGATAAAAGGCAGAAATTTAAGGGTCCATATTTTGAGATCCACATGTCCAAATCAAGTGATCCAGGTATTATTTCCTAGGTTTTTGAATGCTATAAACGCAATAGATGGTTTAGATTGAGCAAATTGTATTTTTTTAATGAGATCTTCTATGAGAAATTCATCAATAATCCGGTGCGTGTATTTTTTTATATTTGATTATATATATGTAGGTAACTAAGCCCATACCCATACAGACCGAGGAATTCAGTCCTAGGTTGAGTTAGTGCTATAATCACAAATGGACTCACTCAGAATACAACAATATCGGCTGACGAAGTTGGCTGAAGACCACAACCTAGCGCCAAAAGTCCATATGCTCAAATAGGAATGAGATGGTGCCCAAGGAAGTCCACGCAGGCGGCCAGAATCGTTGACTTAGAGTAAGATTGATTCCTAATAATACAATTACATGAAAGCCGTCCATCAACTGCATGCTGAGCTACGCAATGTTCCCACTACCACCACACCTGTGCTATAAATAATTCACCTAGGTAAGGGGGAAAGTACAAGTAATTTCCACTGGAGACTTGATTGGAGACAAGTAATCTCTCTTTGGCTTGTTTCATTTAGCCTTCCCAATCTCCCCCCTACTCTCTTTCTAGTCTCTTCTAATCCTTTCAGTACTTTCTGACTTAAGTATTAGAGTGAGCATCTTGGTCTAGCCCTAGGAATTCTCTTCTTTATTTTTCAAATATCAATACACTTGGAGTGCCTTCCTGCTAAGTTACTAGTTTGTGTGTGCATCTAGGGTCCTAACTTTAATTAACATACCTCACTACTAACCATCAACACCTATCAATCCCATGTTAAAGATGTTGATTATAGTAGTGATGGAGTAATTGAAATTGATAAATTATAAAACTTGGAAATTTAAGGGAACCAATCATCTCCAAGTATGTGACATCTTTGATGTGATTGATGGAGAAGAGATTGAAGGCCAAGAGTTGGCTAATCAATGTTGATTTGAACGAGAAAGAGAGAGAAGGCTCTCATTGTTCTCTGAAAGATGGTGTGTCAAGAGATATATACACAAGTTAAAAATCTTGATAATCCATCTCAAGTTTAGTCTAAACTTGAGAAGATTATTTTTAAAGGTGGGATTCAAAGTATGCTTATTGAATATTTTATGGTTAATTTTGATACTAATGAATTTAATGATAGTGAAATTGTTGACATTGAGATACTGGTGGTGCTGTCGTGAGCACCCAAATTTAGAACCTTGCTCCAATCTAATTTTCTATAGTAGTGTGAGTAAGGGTCGATCCCACGAGGAGTAAT
>JAYJMB010080063.1:0-10464 GCA_036873735.1 Pouteria campechiana
GTCTAGAACCGTGTCATTCCATCCGCCCAGTGACTTGAGGCGGTTTCCTAAATGTCAAGTCATCGCAATGTGCTCGGAGATCCCAAAGACAGCACACATTTATTTTTGAAAGAAAGTGTGTGATTTATTTTTGGGTTTTTAAGATGCATTATACTTTTCCTTTTAATCAAGGGTTTTCTCCATGGTGGAGATGTAATTCGGACCACTTGTGGTCTGGGATGTGAACACATAATTTTTTTGATGTACACAGCAAGTGTAATTAATTGAGGAAAAATTAATAATAATGGAAAAATTCTTTGGTATTTTCCAAAGGCGGCCAATTCCAGTCACGTCATTCCATTTGCATTTATTTCTTCCTCATCATTTCTTGAGCCCGATCTCGATCAAACATGCTTATTTCTTCTTTATCTTTGGTTGCTATTAACATGCCATCAACACATAAGAGGAGGTATACGAATGATCCATCTTTAGTCTTCTTAAAATAAACATAGCTGTCATAATTACTTCTTTTGAAATGATAAGAAGTGATAAATGAATCAAACCTCTTATACCATTATCTGAAAGATTGTCTCAAGTCATAAAGAGACTTTTTTAGTAAACATACATAGTCCTCTTTTCCTGAAACCACAAAACCCTTGGGTTGCAGCATGTAAATATCCTCATCAAGTTCTCTATGTAAGCATGTTGTCTTTACATCTAACTATTCAAGCTCAAGATCATGCATGACTACAATACCTAGCAAAGCTTGAATTAAACTATGCTTAACAACTGGAGAAAATACATTTGTGTATTTTACACCTGGAATTTGACTACAGCCTTTTGTAACTAGTCTTGCCTTATACCTTATTGCTTCAATTCCAAGTGTGTCTTCTTTTCTTTAGTAAATCCATTTACAGTGAACAACTTTCTTACCCATGAGTAATTTTACCAAATTCCACAGTCATTTTTATCAAGTGATTTCATCTCCTCTCGCATAGCAATCATCCACTTCTCAGAATCTTGACATCTTACTGCCTCTGAATAGTAGTAAGTTCTTCTTTAAAGCCAAAGCTTTCAGTGATATTTAAAGCATAAACATTCAAGTTTCCTTCACCTACATGTAAAGCATAGGCAACCAGATCAGCCTTAGCATACCTTTGTGGAGGTTTAATTACTCTTCTGGGTCTGTCTTTAGCAATATAATATTTTGGTAACGGCGATGATGGTATTGCATCTATATCCCTATGCATCTCTGAGTTTGATTGTGAAGTCGATGCAATAGTATCACTTAACATCTCTGTTATAGATTCTAACCCAATCTCTAACTCCATCTGCGTGCTTGATTTCTTCTGATTTTTGTTATAAGAATCTTTGGAGGACAAGTCATTTAGCATAGCATTTTCATCAAAGATGACATTTCTACTAATTTTGATCTCACCAAATTCTGAACATCATAGCTTATATCCTTTAACACCAGGCTGATAACCAAGAAAGATGCATTTTATAAATCTAGGTTACTATTTTTTATTATCAACATGACCATATGCAGGATATCCAAATATTTTTAAATCAAAGTAATCTGCAGGAGTACCAGACTATACTTTTTCTAAAGTTTTCTTATTGATAGCAACTGAGGGAGAGCGATTAATAAGAAAGCATGTTGTATCTACAGCTGCAGCCTCTGCCCAAAATGACTTGGGTAAGTGAGAATTGGAGAGAATACAACGTACCTCTACCATTAAAGTCCTGTTCATCCACTCTGCTACACCATTCAATTGCGGAGTACTAAGAACAATAAGACGCCTCATAATTCCTTCTGTCCTGCAGAAAGCATTAAATTGATCATGATAGAACTCTAAGCCATTATTAGTGTGAAGATGTCTCACCTGCCTCATTGTTTGTTTCTCAATCATTGTTTTCTACTACTTGAAAGTAGCAAACACATCACTTTTTTGCTTCAAGAAGAACACCCAAACTTTTTGGGAGAAGTCATCTATGACAATTAGCATATAGCTTGCATCGCCTTTAAAAGTCACCCTAGACGACCATCAGAGATCAGAATGTAAATAATCAAGTATTCTTGTTATGGTGTGAATACCTTTTCCAAAGCTAACTCTTTTCTGCTTTTCAAAAACACAATGCTCACAAAACTTCAATTTGTTGGCGCTCTGCCTCATAAAAAGTCATCTTCTAGTCAGTTCATTTATTTCATTCTCATTCATATGCTCAAGACGCATATGCCAAAGCCTAATAATATTAGCATCTGACAAAGAAGGGGTAATAAGAGTTGCATTACCTACAACTATTGAACCATTAAAAACATATAATCCAGCAGACCTTTTATGTCCTTTCATTATAACAAGAGCACCGTTACTCATTTTTATAAATCCACCTTTACTAGTCTACCTATAGTCATTAGAATTAAGAGTACTCAAAGAAAAAAGATTATGCTTAAGATCTGGAATATGTCTTACATCTCCAAGTGTTCTAACAACACCATCAAACATTTTTACTCTAACTATTCCAATTCTAACAATCATACAAGGGTTATTATTTCTCATCAAAAATAGTACCCTCGAACATAGATGCATATGTTGAAAACATATCCCGATTAAGACACATGTGAAACATGCAACCTGAATCTAGAATCTAATCCTTACAAGAAATAGAATTGTAATCAAAAGTAACTAAAAATTCCCCATGAGCAGGTACTTCTTCCATGACACTAGCTTCACCAAAATTTTCTAGTCATTTTCCTTTCTGATTTACATCACCTTTCTTAAGCTTATTTTACAGCTTATAATACTAAGATTTGATGTGCTCCTTTCTCTTATAGTAATTGCAGGTTTTGAATATGTTATTAGATTTTGATCTATCCCTTTCAGTACCAACAAATTCTTCTCTTTTGTCCTACCTCTAATCACAAGGCCCTCTGCCTGAGTGTCTGATCTAATCACAAACTATTTTATTTTCTTCTTATAGAACAAAGCTTCATATACTTCTTTTATAGTGAGTGTATCACGACTATATAAAATAGTATCTTTAAAAGTCATATATGAAGAAGGTAATGAACATAACAACATCAATACTAGATCTTCATCCTCATGCTTAACTTCCAAATTCTCTAAATCGGAAACAACTTCTTTAAACAAAGTTAAATGGTCCTCAAGAGATGTACCTTCTATCATGTGATGAGAATATGAATGCTACTTCAGGTGTAAGTTACTTGTTAAGCTTTTCGTTATGCACAAATGTTCTAACTTTAACCATACCTCAGCGACTGATATCTCCTTCACAACGTTCTGAAGAATTTGGTTTGACAGATGAAGATGAATTTGAGATAAAGTTTTATAATCCTTATGTTGCTTTTCTTTGGTTGACCAGGATAAGGGCATCTTTTCAAATCCCAATAGTGCCTCATCCAAATCCATCTGCGCTAGTATAAGGTGCATCTTGATCTGTCGCAATGAAAATCGAGTGCTACGATCTAAAAGTGGGATATCATACTTCATTGTTGCCATTGCTGAAAAGAAGGACACCTAAATGGTCTCTGATACTAATTTGTGAAGAATTAGGCAAATGTGATAGCCAACAAACCCACAAAATAATACACAGATTTACGTAAAAAATCTCTTAAATGGAAAAAAAATCACGGGCAGAGATGGAGAGTTTCACTATATTAAAGATTGAATATAATCAAAAGAAGAGAAAGAGAGAGACTATAACAAAATATAAATCTCTAAAATACTAGGCTATTGTCTCTCTATAGAAATAACATATATTTATAAAAAAAACCCTAGTCTCATTCAAAATCTCGTGTGCATATAGATTTTTCTCAAATCTTTTTGTGCAAAATTGCCAAAAAAATTTGACCATACTAAATATGCTGCTAGCACCACCAGATCTGGATTTGGCACCATAGGTGTCACTTCGCTGTCTACTATCACACCCATAAAGTAATCTGGTGTCACTGGCACCATATCGTTGCCCACGATGTCTTTATAGTATGTCTTTAGACGTACAGTCTGTACCACGAGATTTTCATGAAAAAACTATGATTATCGTACTGCGAGATCTTCGAACTGACTAAAATAAAATTTGGATCACCATGTGCTAACAAAGTATCTTAACCCCATTACAGACCTAGGCTTATATGACACCTACCTACCAATGTGAACCAATGGCATTGAAAATAAAAGAACAAGACAACAATTCAAAAAATGGCATCGAAAGAAAAAAAAGAACAGGACAACAATTCAATCAATGGAATTCAAAAGAGTCAAATATGCTAACGGTTCAACATTGAAAGATGAAAAAGTCCAAAATTCTAACCAATGGCAACCACACGACAAAGTAAAGTTATTGAGGAACAGACAAGAGTTGTACACCCATTTACAAATATATTCGATATCCTAACACACCCCCAAATTGTAAGACAAACTATAGAAAATAGGAAAACAATTGCAATTTAATTATATTATTTCATACAATTTAAGATGTAGATTGGAAATAAAACTTAAACAGAATTTGAGCTGTTCATTTTCCACGGACGATTCGATGTTCAAAATGATTGACTGTCATTTCCACAGGTTGTCAGCCTTTTTTGCTTTGGTCTGGATATTTTCGCCAGCCCCCACATGTAGAGACCGATCTCGCCCACTTCCAAGCATATCTCTCTAGTTTCAGCAATGAACTGCGGTGAAAAGGTAATACCACCAAAGTCCAAGAAGGCCTTGCAAGCTATAACGGGCAAAGGTAAGCTGCATCCGGTTGTCTGATGTTTCATGTTAGATCTTTGAGAGGAGACGGGAACAAGAAATATAGAAGTTTGAATGTATCTTTGAAATTGGAATTTCATATTCAGCTGCTGTTTGCTGGGAGTTGGGGGAACCTCTCAGAATCGAGGAGATCCAAGTAGGTCCACCTGGGCCTTCAGAAATTCGAGTAAAGATTCTATGCGGAAGCTTATGTCACACAGACATATTGTTTTGGAAAGGATTCCCTGCTGTGAGTTTACGCTCCCCTGTTTCTAACTGCTAGCGCAACATCTTCTAGTTAGAATTGAGATTTTTTTAACATTTTTTTTAATCTTTCCTTGCTCCAAAGTATATATTATCAATAATCGACATTACCCACTTTTTGTAATTTGAAATAAAATCTAAAAAAGTAAAGAAAAATGAAGAAATGGATGTGATAATATGAAGGATATAAATTGAAAGAAAGTAAATAAAAAATATATAGACTTTTTAGATAAAGACAGAGAGTAATGAAAAAATGAAATAATAATAAAGAAAAAATAAAGATATTGGGATATATAAATATCATGGAAATTAAAAAGGGAAAAATGAGTGCCTATCCTTATTACAAAACAAACCTTTGTTAGAAGCAACGACTATTACTCTCTCACCCTCTAGAATACTTCACACAAATATCTATCTTTCACTCACTAGAAAACTCTAAGCAAAATATTTTACCTACTCTAATATTTTAATATAAATCTAAAGAATTACTCCATTGACCCAAGCAACTAGAGTCTTGAGCTCTTTGTGCAACAAGTAGTAAGTGGTAAGTGAAGTAAGTGAAGGAAGTGAAGTATGAGAGTATTGTGAGATAGGTGAGAGAAGTGTAATGTGGGTAGCGTGAGCTGGGTGTATGAGTGAAGTGTTATAATTGAAGTCTTGTTAGGGTGCATAGAATACAAGTATCTTGGGTGTAAGTGGTATTCTTGTATTAAGAGAGTGTGACAATTTTTGTTATAATCTCTTCTCATTGTCATAGAGTTAATTTTATTGTAATCTATCACTTGTAATCTTGAATAAGCGGTGTCATAGTCCACAAAACTGGTATCCGAGTTCAAAAACCTTTGTAAAACAACATCTTTAGTACACATAGGTTCTCTCTTCTAAGAGGAATTTAATATTTGGCATTGTACACAAAAGAGAAAGGACAATATCCTACCCCACCATGTTGTGGTGAATCTTGGAGTTAATGCAGTTGAATTCAGCTTTATTTATTTTTATTTATTTAAAATGATAATATTTTTTTTTTACATCATGGTCTTGTTAATACTTAACTTGCCAAATTGAGGGTCTACTACTGCATATTGGGATTTTAAATCAAGCTCGAAAATCTCAGCTTTCTATTGAAGAAGAGCACCAAGCAGTTCATTGTTTTGGTTTTATCCTGAAAAGAAATGTAGTAGAGGCTGGCTAGCACCTGTCCTTGACTTGCGGCTCTGTTTTTCATACACAGCCGCTGTTTCCAAAAGTTCTTGGACATGAAGGAGTTGGGTAAGACTATGCCTCCCTCTCACGATTTTTAAATTTTTTTGAATAATGTTTTCTTCTCTAATGAAATTCATTTCCAAAAGCCCCGTTAACTAATGAAAACTAGGCAAAGACTTAATACATAAAAATGTATGTTCTATAGGTTATAGGCCTTTTAGATCACATTTTTTACCTGAGTCTTGGAACTTTCAATCTTAACCCTCTCTTTTAAAACTTCCATGCAACCTTAGAAATTTGAGCTGAGTTCAGGTTCACAAGTCAGGTTAATTTAGTTATAAATTTCAATAAATTCTAAATTATTTTTATTAATTTATAAATATATGACCAAATTTTGGATAAATTGACATTACGGATACTATAAAGTATGAATTAATGTATTTATAATAAAAGGTAACTTAATCATTAATTTATTATCTTATTCTAAGACTAAAAAAGAAATAAGTTATACATTTACATTCATCTATATAACAAGTTACAATTTTAATTAATATGACACCTTAACTATTTTTAATAACTCTACTTTTTCATATCATTTCTAGTATTTTCAATCACTCTTCCTTCCTTTTTCTTTAAAATGCCCTTTTGCCAAGTACATTTTTTATTTTGTTTATAAAAACAAATACTTTCACATGCACGCATTAAGTTTAGAAAAGAAGAAAAAATAAGGAAGAAGATAATTTAATTCAAAAATCAAACATCAATAAAAGTTTCATTGCTATAATCCATTTAATCCTAAATATTTCATTTCTTCTTTTGTTCTTACAATTTGTCAACTTCATCGTTTATTCAAATTTAATTCTTATATCATTTACTAGAATTTTATTCAATCAAATATTACTAATTTGATACAAGTTTAGTACTCAGTGTGTAATAACCTACTTCCTTATAAGAACAATACTCAACTTATCTCATCTATATTACTTGTAATCAAGTATACTTGCACAAAAGTCAACAAGTTTTTGAAATACACCTTTTTAATACACTCTCTGTGTCGACCCTAAATAGCTTTCAAAAGTTTGAGTTGTAACATGAATTTCAGATTGGTGGAGAGCGTGGGGTAAGGTGTGAAAGAGCTGAAAGAAGGAGACATGGTTATTCCCATCTACATTGGACGGTGCAACGAGTGTGAAGACTGCAAATCGGGGAAGACAAATCTGTGCCCCAGCCACCCCGTTAAATTCGATAGCCTGATGCCCGACGGCACCTCCAGAATGTCATGCAGAGGGCAAAAGCTCTACCAGCTCTTCTTCTGCTCCACATGGACATGCTGTGGTGCATCAAGATTACGTCGTGAAGATCAACTCTTCCCTGCCTCTGCAGCATTCCAGCATCATCTCCTGCGGCTACTCCACTGGGTTTGGTGGCATATGGAAGGAGACCAAAGTCTGCCAAGGGTCGACTGTTGCCGTTTTTGGTCTTGGCGGAGTTGGACTAGGGTTAAGTGTACATATGTGGTTGGTTTCATAAATATGCAATGGTCTAGCATGACTTTAACTCACCCAAATGATAAGAATGTTGCAGTTTACTTACCATGCGAAATCAATACTTTGATAGGTATGTGTATTATGTATATATGTGGTTTGGTTTCATACATTTTATGGCATATATACCATGCAAAATCAATCCTGGTGATAGGTAATATACGAATTTTGCCGATATTTCACCTTTGCACTTAATAGTTTTGAGTTTCGCCTTCATGCCTCAGAGTTTGCAGCATATTTTGGAAATTAAACTCAGTCCATATCTGTCAGAAAATCATATTTGGAAATAAAAAGTGAAGTACAATAATTTTTCAACCCCTTGCTTTCCTATTTTACTGAGTCTCCTAATCCTCCCTTGAAAAATTCTTAAGCTGTATTTGGAATAATGAAGAAAGAAAGGTGGAAAAATTTTCCATCATTTAGCACTCCCTGTTGGCTGTTTCCATAGCAACTACCCAACAACTTTAATTTTTCCTCATCTGCTCTGCTCTGATCCTCCTTAGGCAGTGGAGGCAGCACGGCTGCGTGGAGCTGCCAAAATCATTGCTGTGGATTTGAACGAACAAAGGAGAGAGATGGGGAAGGTTTTTTGGAACGACTGATTTCATCAACCCTCAAAAAATTGAGAAATCGGTGCCTGAGGCCATCTTGGAAATTACAGGGGGAGTAGGCGTGGATTACAGCATCGAGTGCACTGGTGTGCCTGCTTTGCCCGGCTAAGCAATCGATTGCACCAGACAGGTACATGTTTGTCTTCGTACATTGAAAAAATTATCTTATGTCTCATGATCTTAACTAGGTAACGATGTTTTATTTTACCCAGAAATCACATTCATGTTTGGATACTGCGACAAAAATCATGGATGTTAATATACAGATCATTTCCTATCTCACCCTCACCCTCCTACTCTTCCTATGGAAAGAAAAATTATCTTATTTTAAAACCCTTTTTTCTTAATCCCTATTTTTTAATAAAGAAAAAAGCGGTGGAGATTCCTTTTGTTTTTCTTTTTAGCCTCTTTTAATTAATGAAACGTTTATTTACTTTAATGTACTCCAACCATCTTACCTTTTATTCTTCATGAACTATATTTTTTATCATTAGCTCATTTTTTTCATTTAAAAATTTATCAATTTTATTTTCAATTAGTGTTATTAGAATTGGACCGATGGTTGAACCTATTAGGCGTTAGGTTCACCATCTGACCAATTCGACCCACTAGTTCAACCAACACCATTTTTATTTTTAAAAAATAAAAATAAAAAATGATATAGTATGACTTTGAAAAATCTAAACTATAAATATTAATCTAAATATATAAATCTTTTGTTATAATGCTATATTATTTTAATTTATTATTTTATTCTATTAAAAATATTAAAAGTCAAAAATTTTACTATTGAACCGAACCAGACTATATCAAACCAGTCAACTAACTGGTTCAATTCCATTCTAATAACATTGTTTTCAATCATTGCGTCCAATTCTATCACGTCATCTCTTTCTATTTATTCTTTTTCCCTATTTCTAAATAGAGATAAGATTTATCTTCACTATCAAGCGAAAGCCCATTATTTTCTGTTAGCATAGTAATTATCATTGGTCTAAAACACTTGTTGACCTTGTTTTCAGATTTATTTTGGTGCCCATCCTGTCCTCTAAATTAGCTTGGTTTTAACAGATAATTTCATCCAAGTAAGTTATATGAATCAAAGAGATGATCCACAAATAAAACAAACATTTACTACTCATTGATTGTAATTAATAAGTTGGACTTTGTACCTACCCAAGGGCATGAACCGGTAAATGAAATAGAACAAAATGAAATGGATTACTCACGAAATATAGCTTGATTTGACATATACTTTTTACTACAATTTTATTTTTTTCCATCATGATTTATATTTTTAATTATTATCTTCTTATCTGATTTAACTTTATTTACTTTATTAATGACATCATCCATTGTACTGGTGACATCATTTTGATTCAATTCCATTCCAAATGATATTGAAAACCCTGCCCTAGAGTTTTGTTTGGGTAAAGCTTTGTTTGTTGGGCCTGTAGGAACCCCTTGCATGAGGAATGCAGGACTCCACCCAATCCAATTCAGGCCATCCCACTGCAAAACTGGATAATACGAAGCTTAATCCAACTTCACATAGATCGTAGATCTCTAATTCAAACACTTAAATTTTGAATTTTTACAATCATGAACGGCTTAACAAAAATTATTCATAGATAAATATTATTTAGTTGCTCTTGTTTGGTGGTGACTAGGGAAGAGGAGTAACAATCGCGATCGGTATAAGCACAGAGCTGATGGCGAACGTCAATGTGCTATCCCTGGTATTTGGCAGGACTTTGAAAGGTTCATGCTTCGGCGGCATCCGACCTCACTCGGATCTGCCTCTTATCATTTCCAAATGCCTAAATAAGGTTAGTAGAAGCTTCGAAAACCTACCCATTTTATATTCATTTACTTCGTAGTTGACATATCTTCATGCTGCTGATGTGTGACTGAAGATCCAAGATGGCCTTTATGGGATAGGTTTAAGGTATTTTGGGGGGTCTTAAACAGACAACTCAAGCTTTTTTATCAAGAGATTGTTCTTTCACATGTCATTTCATTTCATTTGTTTCATTGCCATCTAACCAAGTAGGAAATCATGACTAATCTGAGTGAGCATAGATAATCATTTCTGACTTAAATGAG
>JAYJMB010080074.1:0-16318 GCA_036873735.1 Pouteria campechiana
ATTATCTGCCCCATGCAACCATAATTAATGTATTATATTAGCATGAATTAAATTGCATTGAAAACAATGGAATTCGGGTAAACAGTGCACTGATTGAACACCTTACCAAGTACCCCTTTTGAGGTTGATTAAAAACTAATTTAGTAATATTATTTTGCCAAAATAAAAATATCAGGTTATAATAAATATAACTTAATACTATCATATAAAATTTCATGAACAAAGTCCACTATTTGACCTATCAAAAAAATATGAACATTAAATACTCTGAAAATAAGATGCTGATAGCGAGCCACCCTTTTAACAATTTGCTTGATTTTTAATCTTCTCATTTTGAATTAATTTAAGTTGAAATTTTTATCAAAATTCTATTATATTATAAGTAATTTATGTAAAACTTTTTATGGAAAAAATAGATGTATAATCTTGTCTAACATTTCTTCTTTATATATTCATATTTTAATTTTAAATTGATCAATTTACGTTAATTTGACCTGAAATGTTGGTAGAATATTTTTCATATTATTTTGAATTTGTAAAAATATTTTCAGGTCAATTGGATATTTTTAAAATAGTAAATAAAAATTTTATTTTAGAAATTATGTACATGTATTCTACGCCTTTGGGAGTGCCGATAAAATTTAGTTTTAACCCCTGATTGGCTTGGAGCCCAGTGTGGCTCATTTATGTATTTTATGATGGTCGTTGGGCCAACGTGTGTCCGCCATGTCGCAAAGAGTAGCCTGGTTGGCCCCTGGGCGGTTGTGTGAGCAGCCAACGTGGTCAGGCGTTGCTATTGGCTTGGATGACCTAATTGCTATGATTGGCCTGAGTAGCTTGTGTAGGTGTATTTATGGAGAACAAGTACTCTTGTGATGTGATGAGGACGAGGTGTCACTAGATACAGCCATATGGCTGTGTGGACCTGGCAGGCTTCTAGCCGAGAGTGCCGGGATGGACCTGACGCGTTAAAGAGTAAAAGGGTAGTATTCTGGTTTGTATGTCTCTCGGGGAAGAGTGTGTGGATGATGGTGGGGCAGTATACGGGTATAAGAGGTAATCGTGAATTGGCAGATACAAAAGGGCAGTATGATGTATCAGTTTTCGAGTCGGTATTGACCAATTAATTATGTATACGATATCACTATGAGTATGTGTATGAAATAATTAATGAGATGTTAACATTAAAATTTTAATGAACCTGGCCACTGACTGACTATGACATCCTGCATATGGCATGACATGTTTTGCCTGTTTGCATCTTTGTTTATTATTCTATTTGTCGTTGTTTATTACATTATTTATAGTTATGTTTTTCCGCTTACCTGCTTATTGAGTTTACCTAGACTCACCCTTTTATTTAAATTTTAGCTGACAGGTCAAAGGACGGAGCCCAACAGGGTGTTGGGTCTCGCGATGGGGCTAGGCTATGACACCAGTAGAGGCTCTACTTCTTTCCATGATGTATGATGATGTATATTGTTAGATGGATTTTGGACGTATATTAGACATGCATATTACTTAGTTTTATAGCATATCATGTTATGGCGTAGGTGTATATGATTTGACAGCTAGGGTACAGTGTACCCCGATCCTGGTCTATGTGTTTTGTTGTGATGTGTGTTTGGAAGCGGCAGTTATATAATTTGTGTAGAAAATGGTAGGGCCTGGAGGTGGCCATATGTATATTTGGTATATAATTATTATGGTTTAGTATGTTGTATACAGGATAACGGTGGTAAATTAGGGGAGACTCTGTTGGAATGGGTAATGACTTGAACAGTGATTAGGCAGTTAGTTTGATTGATTTAAGACTTAATTAATATATTTATATTGCCGTTGTGATGATATTTATGTTAATTACAGGTTATATGTTGTTGAAAACAGAATTTACATGATGTATCTTGCTGAAAATTGCAATCTAAGTATTGTAGATTAGATGTTTGATGAAATATCTCAATGGGAGGTAAAGTGTGATTAAAGAATTCCTTTGTCATTCCTAAATATCCATTAATTTAGAATTAAAATAGTATATTAGCTACCTTAATTAATAAGTAAAAAACATAGTTAAAATTGGATAACAAAATGGGAGATATTAAAATGACATGTTCCACTTGCACATGAACTACATTTTGAAACATTTTCATGAATGAGAAACTATATGACATATTTCGATCATTTAAGAATGACGAATACTTGGCTTGACAATGTAGAGGAAGTGAGGAAAAGAAGTAGCTAAGTTTATGCCCTTGAAATGCCATTGAATTCCATGTGACCTTTCATAAGTAGGCTTGAATAGTTTGTAAAATCTAAAAATTTGGCTTACTATAAGCCATGTTTTTTCTAATGAGATGATTAACGCTGTAAGTGTATGAGATTAACCATCATAAGTTGAGTATGTTACTAAATTTTAAAGTAAAATGCATGAATAGAATAATTGCATAACATCTTGTAGAATTATGCACCATTGGGAAATTTCATTTTTATGGGCTATTTTGTAATTATGGAAGTGGATTAAATCATATTTGGAAAATTTTAATTTCATTAATTAGGGTGTTCTAAGTGTAGAAATCACTAATGTAGTCATTTGAAAGAAAATGTCCAAAGTTGGGCCATATGGAACCCTAACTTAGAATGGATAGTGATTCCACCAAACTAAATATTTGGAACATATAATTTTGTAATGGGATAAGAATAACCCTAATGAAGTGATTAGGTAGGGTTCACCTATTTCGTTACTTTAATAGAATTTTCATGTGAAACCTATATAAAAACGAATGTTGATGCATGTTGTATGTGTAGGGTCAATTGAGCATCAATCGCGAAGTATGAAATATGAGGATCTATGCAAGTGTTCGCCATTAAGGTAAGTAGGCTTTCTTTTCTGGTTACATATATTACTGAATGATGATAGTAATTATCCCATATTTTGAACCCAAGCATGTATGAATGGATTAGGATAGAAGATATTTCATGCTTTGCTAAAGATGAATGTTTATTATGTTATGTGAACATATGATTGCTAGGGATAGAAAGTATCACATGATTCTTATGAATATATGTTTTTGTGTATGTATCTCAAGATGAAAGGGATAAAGAATACCCAATTTATATAATTTTATATGTGTGAATGAATATAGTGATGAGGACAATGGACATCTGAGTAACTTTCTTTTGTGAATGCATAGGTGGATGAGATAAAAAGTATTCCACGTTTTGTGTACCGTAATGATAATTATACATTGATGAAAATGCTTTGTGATAAAGCGATATATCAAAGTTGAATTAGAGTATGAATTAGCATGAAGCTGTGAGAGCCTACAATAAAGGATTGTGTAATTATTAACATACGAGAAAAATTGTATGGATGTTATGTTTAGCATGTTATGGACATGCAATGATGTTATAATTGATTATGCTTATTAGTAATTTATTTAATAATTTTTACCAATTTGCTTATTTACTGAGTTGTCCGGACTCATGCCTTTTTATTTTTATTTTAATTAGCAGGTCAGGTAAAGAATTTGAATTGTGGGTTGGAGCTTATGAGTAAGAATTGAAGATATTTTTTATCATTGTATGATAACTTGGGATTGGAATTCCCTCATATATATATGTATTTGGAAAATTAATTAGATTTTTGTAATGAGGTGTATTGATATTTAAGAAAATTAGAATGATGTATATTGTATAGTATTGGCATGTCATGATGAGGAAATTGTGCATGGATCTGTGTGATTGTCATCATGATTTAGTTTGTGATCTTGGGCACGCAGCTGTAGGTGAATTGGGCTGTTGTGGATGTATGTTTTTTGTTTTATGTCACTGCTTTATAGTCATTGAAATTATAATTGTATATGATAAAAAATTATACATGTATATAACCTTATATTTTAGTGGAGGCTCTGCTAGATTTTTGGTAGAATATTTTTCAAAAAATGAGAAAATTGTTGGAGAATGGTAAAATGCATAGGCCCATGGTGGGGTATTACAGTAATGATTAAGATGTTTTGGATTAGAAATTATTCTTCTGGTGAATTTACTCGATCTCATGATGTTTCTGAAGAAGAAGAAAAGAGCTTGAATGAAGATGAACAAGAAATATCATGTTCATTGGAGACTGCAAGAATCATCTTCATAGGAGTCCAAAGGTCAAACTTTTCAAGTTACCATCTTTTGTGGCCTAGGACTAGGAGGGAGAAGTAGCACTAGAAGAAACCCTTTTCTCCCCCATCCAAAACTTTGAGTCCCCTATTGTGACCTTCTAAATGTAACGGAAGTATGCCTATGTAGGATTCCAAACACTTTGAAGGATCATATCATGCTCTACCATAATCTCTTCGATCCCATCTTTTCTTCCATCCATCTCATCCTTGCTAAACCTCTTTCAACATTAGACATGCACTCTGTTTGCACTAAAATATCTTTAAGTGTATATTTGTTTATAACTCTGTTTGTACTAAAATAAAATAAAATAAAGTTTTCTTTGTTAATTCTAAGCACTTCACTATCTATCTTGAATGTTTTTTCATATACCTTTTTGATAATGACAAAAAGGAGGAGAAATATTTGTATGATTGCGTGATTGTATGATATGAAAAGTTGCTATTTGTATACATTATGATTAGAATCCTATGCACCCATTTAGGGGGAGGAAGCACTAAGTTAGGGGGAGTTATGTTATATGAATAATCTAAAATTAGTTCTCATGTATGTTTTCATTTTATTTGTTTGAAAGGTAATTCACTCATATGTTTGTCATCATAAAAAAAGAGGAGATTGTTGAACCAAATTTCTTTATTAGGCTTGATTTTGATAATGAACATATCTAACAAGCTAAGTTTTTATGATGAGCAAAAGGACATGAGTGAAAGTTTAAACTACTGATTATTATTTTCCAAGTGTGCAGTAACAAACAATATATCAAGAAAATAGTATAATTGGACAATACATATGAGACTACATCAGAGACAAGATCCACAAGTACATGAAGAAGAAAACATAAATGTTCAAATAAGAAAGAATGACATTGAAACTTTGAAGAAGTAGTGTTTAAAACAACTCCTAAACATGCCTCAAAAAAACTATTAAAGTTATTCAGACTTGTACTCAAGGTAAGACAAGAATCAAGATATCAAAATGAAGAAAAATTTAAGTTCCGCGCTCAAGCAAAGAAACAGACACTGAAGAAGCAAGTTCGGACATTACATAACCAATTCCAGACATAAAACAAGATTCAAACATTGCTGAATAGGAAGCCAAGGCATTAAAACTGTAACACCATTCTCGGACATGGCAAAACTCAAATTCGAACATAACTAAGATCAAGTCATGTAACCAAAATGGAACAGGCATCAGTCCAAGTTCAAAATCTTAATTATAAATAAAAAGATCATTTCCGGACATGGTTATTCACTTTAAGACTTGACCGAATATAATATTGCAAGTTGAATGATTTATGCAAGTCTGAAATAATAATTTCAGACATTGCCATTCAAATCCAGACATGGCAAATCGTTTCCAGACATAGAAGAAAGAAGTTAGTTGTAAGTCAAACACCAGTCCTTGTCCAAAATTTTAATTTCAGACATGACTATTCAAACCCATATATGATTGTTCATTTTAAAACATGGGTAAAGCAATCAGTTTCAAGTTGAATGAGTTAAATAAGTTTGAAAACTTAACTTTGGACATACAAATTGAACTTAGACATGGAAACCGATGAGAGAGCTCCAACGGACAAAAAATCTTATTGATTCACTCTAATTAAATGAATGTCGTCTTCTTTAACGAACAAAATTCAAATTCAGTTATAAGAGTAAAGAAAGGTCATTCTAAGAAGTTATAAAAAAGTAACAAGAATTAGATATCTTTGAGAAAAGAAAGAAAAGAATAATAACAACATTTTTTCTTAAATATTAAATTTTTTTTCCAACTCCACAGCATTAAAAAGCTATTTTCAGTCAAAGCTTATTCACTGTAACAACTTAAGGGAGTCTGAAAATCTTTATATTTATTGTTATAAATTTATTTCTATTGCATTTAATTGTGTACAAACTCAGTTTATATAAGAGATGTTTCTTATTGTACATTTTTCATTGATTAGGATAGCAAGCAAGAGATTTGCTGAATTTGTATAAATTTCTTGGTCAGCTTTGGAAACCAACTGAAATAAGTTTGTTGGTTAGCTTTGGAAATCAACTCAGACAAGTTTGTTGGTGAGCTTTTGAAAAATCAACCTATATAAGAGTTTGTTGGTAAGCTCAAAAAACCAACTGGTGAATGGTGAGACCTGAGTACAGTGAGTGAGGTTAACTCAGAAAGTGGAGTAGGTACTTAGGTGGGCCAAACTACTATAAAAACAACCTTGTCTATATGCCACATATTTTGATATACCTTGGATGATAGCACTTCATTTGATTCAACTAAAAAATTTTAAAAGTTTAATTCACTTCCCTCTTGAGCTACCACCTAAACGAGACCAACATTTCATACTCATTCTTTTGTTTCCTCTTACAGATGGTCCATCTCAGTAAACATATGGATTATAACATAAGATTGTTGAAAAGAGTTTTGAATAGATCTATGTAATAGTTTTAGAGGATTTTTATATTATATAACTTCGTTTGTTAATGTTTTATCATAATGCATTTAATTATTCAAATATGGTAGCTTGGAAAAATCTGCCATACTACCAGTATGACATTGTCATCCTAGGGTGGGTCATCATAAAATCTATTTCTAATTGAAGAAAATTATAATTATTGAATGATTATTACATTTTTTTACATTTTCTTATGCCAATTGATTTGCTTGATTTTGCGAATCATGTATGTGGAGTTAAGGATGGCATTTCCAACCTACCAATCATGTCTCTGCCTCTGGTACAATTTTAGCATCAATTTCAGTTTGCTTATTAAGCATCGACCTGCCATATTAGAATCAAACTAGAAATTTAGCCTATGTTGAAAAATTAGAACGATGAAAAATGTTGTTTTTCTTCGTTTCTTTAAGATTGGACCATCCAGAGTTCTTACTACATGCACACAAATGTCTCTAAAGTTAATTTTTGAATTGATGAAAATTCGTTCATTTCATGCATAAAAGTTATCATAAATTTATAGATTTTATGACCTTCATAAATAAAATCTAATTAACTTACTTAATTTCATCAGTAATTTACCCACATGCTAAGAATATAATTAAAATAAAACATATTTTTATCAAATAAATGTATAACAAAATCTTCGCTCGCATCAGAAGAGATAATAAGATGAATTTGAGGAAACTATTCAGTTTTTGCCATTTTGCTTTGATTTCTGGAAGGTGTTTAATTAATTTAATTTAGACTATTTTGGATGATTAAAATAAGCCCAAATCGAGCACACAAAGTCAACCTAGAAGTTACCGAAAGATTATAAACACGACGTCTAGCCTGAGGACGTATATTTTCTGTACGTGGGCCCCACAATGTCGATGATTTGACTGGCATCCCATCAATGCCACATGTGACAAGGATGTGGCATCCCTTCTTAATTATTCTCCTTCCATCGACATAAGCAGAGGAGGATCTCACGGTTAGGTGATCCACACCATTGATCGAAAATCATAGTGCAGCTACAGGTAGGCATACTCAGACGGTTAGGATCTTTCGATCAGAGGTGAATGCATGAGGCTCAGATAACACGCGCAGCCATATGCATGTTTGCGATTGGCTCGGAGTGGTGCAATGATTGACCGTCGCAATAGGTGCAGGGAGATTCGAAACTTTCTGCTTTTGGACTGATCCATTGGCACCTGCCTACCTGCGCCATGGAGAAAAGATCTGTACGCTAAATATCTGCCTTTCCTTTCCTTCTTCCTTTCGACCAATTGCATTTCCATTTTTCTCCGAATCGCTGGGCACCGGTGTTTTATAACCAGCAAACGGTTTCCTAGTGGGACCCACAAGGCGGCCTTCGCTAGCGGATCGTTACCGCACGCAACGATGCAGATCGCAAGGCCGTTTGTGTCCACACGAGAGCCACGATCCATCTCTTTCACTCCACTGCCGGCAGAAAGAGGCCGTCTGCAAACGATTCCAAAGTGGAGGCTTTTTAAGTGCGCCAAACACTTAATATCGAGATGATCCAAACCATCGATTGATAGTACGTAGTTGCCTCAAGACGTGGTTTGCAAAGCTTGTTGATGGGGACTTGGTTATATATTTGTGTAGGAAAAGTTAATGGCAAGTGAAGCAATGTAGCATATGAAATGAATGAACATTTGCCTTTAGAACTGCTCACTTGATATGCGCGTGAGTTGCGCCGTCTGCCAGCATAACTTGGCCAATGATTGAGGCAGGCAAGTTCCATCGACATGGGCCCGACATTCATTCATATCCGCGAGCACGATAGGTAGGATCGGTCGCTAACAGTTTTGTCGTTCCAGCCACAGGGAAACTCGACTTTTTCAGAGGTCACCGTCCCTTTGGCCCGATTACTGCACTGTTTATCTTGTCATCTGAACGAACACAGCAAGTTCTGGGCCGAAGAAGCCAATGAACCTCATCACGAGACCATAGACTGGAAGCCCGACATGGCAAAACTTTCTGCTGCTTACGACAAGCCCAACCTGGCATGATTAGGAGCAGGCGAGCAGCTGGTACGGTAGCAATAGAGCCTAGGTTTGAAAGAACAGCCAGATTCAATGGGATTTAAGGATACTCTTTGATATGGCTTCCATCTATGCTTGGTTGGACGTACAAGGAGACGGAAAAGGAAAATAGAAATAAAGGGGGCCTGTTCTTTAATCACAACGAATCGTTTCAGAATCGTCTCCAGAAGTTGGCTCGAGATCTGACGGCATAATAACGGGTTTTTGGTTGGAGATTTTAGGAGAGGAACAAGAAGGAACAACAAGGGCAGGCGTTAAATCATGTAAGAAGAAATTAGTGCAGTATCAGCCACAATGTGATCAAGGACAAAAATAGACATTTTTAAATGAAAAGATAAAATAAAAAAGACCATGATTGTAAATATAATTCATCGTGAAAAAAGAAGTAAAGAGTACTAGAATTAAATGGGGATAGATAAATATTACATCAAAAACTAAAATAAAAATATAAGGATAGCTTATCCTCCCCCTTTTTTCCATCTGTAATGACGTGTCTGGCTGTTACTTTTGGATGGATTGGGTTTAGCAACAAGTCAAGCACAAGTAATTTAAGTTTCAAGATCAAAGCATTCAGTAACTGAAAAACCAAATGGAGACCTTAACCTTGGAAGTCTTTCTGGTGATTTCACCGATGATTATTTTGCATTCTCCCAACACATTTGTCTGAAAGGAACCGACACTTGCACCCCAGTACATGCCCAATCCATTTCTTTGAGCTTTGCTTTGAAGAAGTTAATCAGGGTTCATGCGCCTATGCACCAAATTTCCCAACCGCCAACAACCAGGGCCAGATTCCACGACATTTTCCCCCTATCTTTAAGAACATGCCAAACAAGGAGAAGATAAACATACAACATAGATGTGGGCATTGACTGCAGGATTTTGAAAGATAATGGTTAGTTGCACTGATAAATTTACAAACCAAAAAATTGTCTCCACCGTCTATCATTCTTATGCATATCAGCATTAACTCGATAGGAGGGGGGCAGAAAACTGTAGAAGACCTGTTTCCAATGCAGCCTAGGGAATAGATTGCCCAGTAGAACAATTTCACCAGCACCCACTAGATTTCCTCCATATCCAATGTCATCATCAGGTATCCCTTGACACCAAATGATAGGAACAACCGAAAGGGGAGCTACAAAGAGTAAGCATCCGAATCATCTTCTCCCATAAGAAGGGGGACCGCACTAAAGATTCACCCTGAAAAGTAACATGACATTTGCAAATCGATCTGAAATATGAAATATAATAAGAACTTAAAATAATCTTCTTAAGATACAAGGAAGGTTGCATGCAGTAGCCACAGGCACACTTTTGGGAGCCAAAATCACAGCATTTTACAAGGAAGTTAACTGATATGAACTCATGAAGGCTTTTTATTATTTTATTACCTTGGAACTACTCGCATAACTATGATAGTTCTGGCCTCACATTGTCAAATTGTCTGATCCATGCCCAGCATTAGTGTGAATGTCCCTTCAAACACATAGTGACTGACCTTTTATACTCATCCTTATGCAAATCTAGCCAGACAAACAGAACAGCATAAAAACCAGTTAGATGGAAAATTCTTCATAATCTAATTTTTACAGTAATCTTAAGGATACAAAAGAACCATGGAACAATATCTGAATCTTGATGTTCTAAAAGAGAATGATGTTTTGCATGCAATCACTAATAAAGAGAATTTGTGGCGTCAGATATACAAGTATAAGATCCAAAGTAGCCACAATCAAGTGCATCATATAGCAAAAATAAATACTGGTTATTTTCTATGAACCAATTGGAGCAATTTTAATGCTTGGTTCATCACCTTCTAAGCCCAATCCCAATTAATTGGTCTCTGATCTCTAATTTTAATGAACTCCTTTACAACTAGCAGTCCAAACCTGTTGAGAAAAGATCCACTAGTCAGTCTTTAGAACTGCTTGATTGATTTGAATATTTGAAGACAATTTAATTGGGCTGAATATGTATACTGTTCCTTAGTTCAGTACGTGGATCATCCTATTCAGCCAGTTGATCAAATAACCGATTACACGAAAGGATTTATTAACCTGTCCCATGTACTGAAGCAAGTTAAATATGATACTCATTAATGAAAGTGCTCACTGATCCTGGCCATACTCATGGATAGAAGGGATCCATTACAAGTTTATGCAATTAATTTTGATTAATACAAGCGAAGTTAAAATGACATCCATCCACCTGTCCGTTCAAACAAACTAACGAACATAGATAAAGTCTAGGCAAGATAATTCAAATGCTACAGCTCCATCTAAAATCTGGCAAGTGGGGACAGAAAGCTTCAGCAAACTTCTTACAGGAGAAAGTAACAAAGCTAGGATTTGACATCATTATTTCCTTAACTACTATTCATCCATGCAGCACTTGTAATGTCTAAATTAGCTAACAGGAAAATTACAATTGACATCAGAATACATCCAACAGTAGCACCCATGATGCTAAATAAAGAAACGTGAATGTTAAAGAGGATGAGCATTAGGTTGAGAGCAATGTTTGCTGTATTGCCTGCCATACACAATAAATCTTTCTAAAGCATATATTTAGTAAGCTAGCAATATGACACATACAGGTAAAGCAATATATTTCTCATGACATCAAATAAGTAGCGGATTTCAGTCAATTCATTAGGAAATAAAGCTATTAACTATATATGATGACTTTCTAAGTTAAATTATCATTTTAAAAGCATACTTATGATTTAAAAAAAAATTATTTCAATTATTTTTAATGTTGAGTTAATTTTGCTAAATGATGTTAATTTTTAACATAACAAATTGAAATTACTTTGAAGGATATCTAACTATCACATCCTTTTGTTCATGTTTAAAATATGTACTCATGTATGTAATAACATCAACAAAAGTCTTTATTGAATGATTCGACCATTTTCGTGATAATTTTAATCTCCTATTTTAGTGATATTATTAGATGATATTAGTGATGTATTAGTCCAATAAATCGTTTTTAGCTCCTCTCAAGGGAGCAATATAAGGTGAACACTGGTGCAGAGTTTGTACATGATATCCAGATTTATGTCCAGTACAAGAATGAAAAATAAATGACAAATCAAGAACAGAAGTCTGAAATATAGAGCTGTGGAAAGCAAGTAATGAATAAAAGATGAAGTATCAAGCTAATACCAATCTGTATGATGCCATGGTTGATGTGCTCAACTTTCAGTAACAGACACACAGGCTTAGTAGCACTGCAATTCAAAAGCAACCTGAAGGAACTAAAATGAGTCGATGAACAAGTCATGAAAAGAACTAAGAATTAGCCCATGAAAAATTGCGACAACTGGTTAACTGATAAACTCCCAACCCTTGTATGGTATTCCCATGATATGCAATATGTTGAGGATAAGACCAAGACTAACTTACATGCCAGATCTCAGGAATTTGCATCATAATCCAGAATGAACACATTCCACATAAAACTGACAGTGTTTTGAAACTTGATAACATCTATCAGTTGCATCTAAAACCCTTTTCTACAACTTGATGCACAGTAGGCAATAAAGAATAGTGAAATGAATCATACCAGGTGTCATTTCATTCATTTGTGGCAGATGAATAACCTTGGAGCTTCTCAGTTAATAAGCAGAGAAGATGGATACTATACAAGCATGTGCACCATGAATGTTTCAAATGGTAATGTGGCCAGATACCCAATTAATATGCTTTAAATACCTGCGATGGCCGTTTTTCCACTATTTGGAAGGAGTCCATCCTTGGCCATCTCAGAAAGGACACTGAAAACTGCTTCAATATTCCCTTCTTTAAGGTTTACTTCAACAAGAACTTTAGATATCTCAGCATCGGTCAGCAAGCATCCTCTCAGAATGTCCCGTATGACTTGACTCAATTCATTACTCATCCCCTCATTAAAAAGCTGTTTTATCAAAGCAATTACACTTACTGTGTTAGGAACAAAGCCGACAGAGATCATATTATTATATAGATCAAGTGCCTTCCTCACAGTACCTCCTCTGCAATGACCATGTATCATAATGTTATACACAGCATTGCTGGGTTCCCAATTCTTCTTCACAATCATTTCAAAAACCCTATCTGCCTCCTTCATCAGCCCTTTCATACAAAACCCCTTCATTAGAGCAACTACACTCTTAAACTGTGTGTTATGACAATGACTCATCAGTGTGTCATATGTGATATCATCTGGCACAGAATCCTCATAATACAGCTTTAAAAGCAGCCGCTTTGCTTCCCTTGTCCGAGCTTTTTTACTCAACCCATTTATAAGCACATTGTAAGTAACAACATCAGGAAGGATCCCTCTTTGCAGCATTTCATCATGAAGAAAGAGGGCTTTACTTACATCCCCTTCTTTACAATAACCATCAATCAGCGCTGTATATGTGAACTCATCTGGATGTAAACCTGAGCTAAGCATCTTCTCAAAAAGCTTCAAAGCATCAATTAGTCTCTTCTGCTCACAAAGACCTTGAATGAGTGATGAATATGTGACAGCATCAGGTGAGACACCCTTATCCATCATCTCTTGATTGACTGAAAATGCCTTCTCCAAGTTACCATTTCTACAATACCCACTTATAATTGAACCATAAGTCACCACATCTGGGACCAATCCTTTAGCTTCCATATCATGGATAGTACCCATTGCTTCATCCATTCTTCCCAACAAACAATGCCCATTGACAATCGAATTGTAAGTCACAATGGATGGCGAGAAGCCAGCCTCTTCCATTTCCTTCAAAGCTGCATAAGCATCATTCATGAAACCCTGTTTAGTAATCCCATCAATCAAAGTCGTGTATGTAATCTCATTTGGCTGCAGCCCCCTCTCACGCATCTGACCTAAAAACTCCAACGCCCTATGTAAATTCCCATCCCTACACATGCTACTGATTAGTGCAGTATATGTCACAACATTTGGCCGCAATCCTTTCTGCATCATCTCGGCATGCAGAACAAGTGCCTGATGAATATTCCCTTGTCTACAATACCCATTCACTAATGTATTGTAAGTCACCTTATCAGGGATCAAATGGTTACTAATCATCTCATCTACAATCGCACTCGTTTCCTTCATCCGTCCTTCCCGACATAAACCATTCAAAATCGCATTATACGTCACTAAATTGGGCAGCAGTTGTCTACTAGCCATTGACCGAAATACTCTAAACGCATTGTCAATCCTCCCTACTTTACAGTATGCGTCAATTAAAGTATTGAGTGTAACTACATTCGGCAGGCACCCCTTTTTCTCCATCTGATCAAACAAGCCCAAAGCCTTCTCCAAATCCCCATTTTCGCAAAACCCCCAAATCAAGATATTATACGAGAAAACGTTCAAGGAAACACCTGAACCAATCATCTCTTCGTACAATCCTCGGGCAACGGCAGTAGGATCCGATGAATCAGACGATCGGAAGACGGCGTCGAGAATCGAATTGTAAGCCAAGACGCTGGGCATGAAGCCGGAGTCCTTGGAGAGACGAAGCGCGGCGAGGGCCTTGTGGATGAGGTTCGCCGATGCATAGGATTTGATGAGGAGATCAAAGACGGACGACGACGAGCTGCAGAGATGGAAGGTGGATTTTAGGATATCGAATGCGGCAGGAACGGCTGGGGGATCGGCTGCAATGAGGTCTAGGGCTAGGTTCTGGGCGGATTTGAAGAGCTTGAAACGGGTGAGGATGTGGATGGCGAGGGATTTAGGGTAGGGAGAGAGGGAGAAGAAGGGATAATCGCGGGCCCAGTGGAGGAATTCGAGGGTGAGTGTTTTGTGGGATTGGGTTTTGAGAAGGAGATGGGCGGCCGCTTCCGGTGTGAAATGAGGGATGAGAGAGTTGAGAAGGGGAAAAGGAGGAGGGACGCTTTTGAGGAGAGTGAAAGCCTCTTCTGCTAGGAGGTTGGGAGCGATGCGGGAAGAAAGAGTGCGCATTATCGTTAACCTACGCAGCTGGCGCATTTGCTGTGGAAGCACGTATAGAGGGCGGGAAAGATAGGGAACACGAGTTTGGGGACGGATGCAGTAGCGTGCAATTCGTACACCAGCAAGTGGTTTGGCTGGGCCTTGCTTTGGATACTTGTACACATTATTTTCGGCGCCTCTCTGACTAGTTTCAAGATCTTCTTAAAAAGAGCTTTGTTTATTATATAGTTTACAAAAAGTTGTTGATGAGTCAATTTTCCAAGATAAATTGTAAACGCTAGAATAACTACTTATTGGCTTATAAAAACATTGTATTCTCCGAATATCTTAAGATATTGTCAATTTACCATGGAAGAACCCTTACACTAATATAAGTTTCTGTCTTCCAAGCTCTTTACCCCCCTATTTTCTAAAAATCCCTTCTATCTTTACTAAATTTAATGTTAGTTTTTTATTAGCTTCAGTTACTTGTTAGCTTACTAGCCATTAGACGATAAACATGACGAAATCAAATATGGCCTTAGCCGAGTGGCGTATTGTATAGATGGTGGTTTGAAAGCGAGGCACTTCCCATCTAGCAACTTCAGAAAATTCGAGCGCTACCCATCATTAACCGAGGAGCAGAAATAAACAGAGACCACAGAGATATGATATACAATCGAGATGATGATTTGCAACTGATTGCACCCAAGGTTATGTTAGAATTTGGAACTTGAAGATGGTCTGTCTCGATCATCAATCGTCTGTCGTCTGTTTTACTTTGCCGAGTTCATGTACCATGTAAATTTCACCCATGTGGATGCCACAAGCCATCCATTTAAGAGAAATGGGCAGATGCATGCCAGCCTGCGAATCAGAAAGCCAGGAGCTATCACAAGAAAGCCGCCGTCAGCTTTGGATGTATGGAAGGGGGACCTTAACTGAGTGAGTAACAGGGTAATTTAATTTTGACATTTGAAGTTCCACAGCTTGGTTGTGGGCGGCAGGGTCTGTTTTACGACCGTTGGACAACCTATCACTTCACAAATTTTTTTAAAAATATTATCTCCATTTTGCAATTATCAGTAAAAAATAACGTCCGTTTTAGAAAGGCCCAATTCCAACATGATGAAACTAGTTATGTCATTTTCGTTGATCTTTGAGAATCTCAACTCCATCCCCCAGTGTGAGATGTCAAGAGGTTTTCTTTTTTGGCACATGATCATTGGAGTTTGTGCCTGGGGCATTTCCAGCCCCTCCTTCGGCAACAGTTCCAACAGAAAGAACCAACACAATTTTTAGCCCCCATATCCTTACACCCAGGTGTAGGGCAAGTTAAAGAGCCATTTTTAGGCAATATGGCATGGACCGCTCGTAGCTGTGTATGGAGCTGTCTGTCAATGTCGACTTGCGTTCTTAAGTGGCTTGAAACCCTTGGATCAACCCAAGTGCTGGAATTAGCGCAGGGATTGGAGAAACGCCGAATATTATTAAATGATGGATGATGCGTCTGCATTGCTGTTGGTTGTCTGGCAAACAACTGTGCTGCAGTTGAAGTGGAACCTACTTCATAGCTTGAGTAAGGATGCATTCCTCTGCTGGATATAAATGCAGGTGATATGCCTCCCAGATGAAGTTGCATTTGGGAGTGGTGATGATGGTAGGGATTGCCATTTTGGGCTGCCGGTTGAAGTGCAGGAAATTCATCCCTCTGAGGCTTGATATGCTGCAAAGA